>RWGZ01001550.1:0-77146 GCA_009725065.1 Utricularia reniformis
CTATATCTTGGGGAACTCTTTTTTTTTTTTTCTTTATGTATTTTTTTATGCGTTTGTTATGATTTGGGTTTGGTCTGTTTTTTGATGGGTTCCTTCTGGTCGCTGTTCAATCCTTGAATTAATTTCACTGGTTATATTTTATTTTTATTGATTCATTTTTTACTTAAATTGCGCTTGGATCTTTACATGGTCAATGCATTCTGAGGTTTTTTCTTGAGATGTTTAAGTGAACTGTAAAGTAGTACGATTTTTGTGAGTTACTTATCCTTTTTCAAGTTCCCCTTGATCTAAGTTGTTATCTTTTATTGTTTGGGCCTGAGAAGGTCCTTACAAAGGAGGTGTTTGGAAGGTTAAGGTTGAGCTTCCGGATGCTTATCCATATAAGTCCCCTTCAATCGGATTTGTGAACAAGATTTATCATCCAAATGTAGATGAGATGTTAGTTATGAGCTTCAGATATTCTTTTTTCTCATTGGTACTGTATCCTAATGTATTTTGTGTTTTTCCAGGTCTGGCTCCGTTTGCTTAGATGTTATAAATCAAACCTGGAGTCCCATGTTCGGTTAGTTAATTTATTGTGACTGTTGTTGAAAACTGAAAATCATCTGATTTCGTTTGCCGGATTTGAAATCCACAGACCTTGTGAATGTCTTCGAAGTGTTTCTTCCGCAACTTCTTTTGTATCCAAATCCATCTGATCCGCTTAATGGAGACGCAGCTGCATTGATGATGCGTGATCGCAATGCATATGAACAAAAAGTTAAAGGTAATTTTTATAGCCTAAAATTTAGATGGTTTAATGTCTCTTTGACTGAGCAAAGTTTTAAAATTTCATGATGTAACTATTCATTCATCAACACCTTTTATTTGAGCATGCATTACTAGCTCTGTTCGATATCTTATTCGGATAATCATCAACTGAAACTCATCCAATACATTAGTTTACTTCCCCTGCTCAAAATGCAGAAGATCTTGCCGTTCTGTGATGTTGGTTGCAATGATATTTTTGCTTTCTTGATGCATGCCAACTGCTTATGTGTTTACCCTCTGCACATTGAAATGCTTGGAAGTGATTCAGATTCGTTATTACTTCACTAAATTAACTGCAGGTTTTATTCTTTTGTCTCTCTAACTTGACAATACTTCAGAATACTGCCAGAAATATGCTCAGCCACAAGATGCCGGGGCTGTACCTGATGAGAAATCGATTAACGACGATCTGAGTGATGACGAATATGCCTCCAGCGATGAAGAGATTGCTGGGAAAGCTGATCCATAAGCTGATGAGGCTTGCTTCCTGTACATTAGATTTTAGATGTTGTGCTACTGTTTATAAACAATGGTTAGCCTCATGAAAACTCTTTTTTTCCTGTTGAAAAAAAGAATCTTCATTCTGTTCTTGTCATGAATAGCCTAATCATCTGAATGGTTAGAAGATTGTTACATGTGTGAAAACTCCCCTCTACTTCCGGTTTTGTCGACCAATACTGCTACCATTGTTGTTGTCTGGTCTATTCTTTTAGCTTCTATCTTCTCGTTGTTGTGGGTTGAGTTGATCCGTTAAAGCGTTAACCACTAGATCTTATCATACTTTTATACTTGGCATCTTTGGTGATTTTTATTTGTTTACTTAATCCATTTTGTGTGTGCTTTGATGTTGCATTTGGTGATCTTCATGTTGAAATTGCAGAAACATAAATTGGCATTTGAACTTTAGGGAAGTTTTTAGCTATATAAATTGGCAGGTTCTCATGAATGATGTTGTCAACCTGCACTTACACTACATTCACTGCAAATGCTACTCGAACAATGTGATAGCCATCAGACCACCGGATATCTCCGTAATGGTAGCCTTTGGAAGCTCGTCTTCCATCGAAGAAAACTTTGAAGGTAGCCCTTGTTTGGCTAGCTGAGAATATGATTTTTGCAGGTTCAACACTGACTGATAGGCCAGAAGGTGCATTCACAGATGACATGTAAGTTGAGTTAATGGGACCAACATTTGTGGCTACTCGTTTCACCTTTTGAGGCTCCTGGCGCTGGCTGAGCCTGCCAATTGATATGGTTGGATAATTGATATCGGAAATGAGCAGCTTAATGGAGCGTCGGGGGCAAGTGAAGTTCATACTAGTCACTTTTCGTATGATTTTAGTGTTGTAGCCATAGTAGCAGAGGAACCGGAGATGATCATATATAGTGGTTTCGAATGCCAAGCCAGGATCTAAGGCTTTGATAGGTCGGATTTCACCGGCTCCAGCCTCGTGTGGATTTGACTGTATGTATTTACTGGTTGAGTTTGTTATAATTCTCTCCATATTGTCTTTCATTGATGCTGCAGGAATAATGAGAAGGATATTAAAGACATAATGAAACTCTCGACAAAAAAACAGTTAAAAGTTTTTTTACCTGTTGTCATCAACGCTGATTTGATGACAGAAAAGCTCCAGTGAGGATGAACTGATTTTACCAGAGCCATTGCACCAGCAACGTGTGGACACGCCATTGAAGTACCGGACTTTATACCAAATGGCGATGACTTATTTCCCGGAGGTGTGTAAAACGCTTCGAATGTCGGAACTGTTGCTGCTAAAATAGCTACTCCTGGAGCCATGATATCAGGCTGCATGATCAAGATAAGTCTTTTCTCATAGTCAAGAATTGAGTTGATTTGTTTATTTGTACCTTGAGAATATCATCCGTTAAAACTCCAGGTCCTCTTGAAGAGAACGAAGCGACTACTGGAGCCGGCTTGACGTTCCTGATCTCCGCTGATCGGAGTATAGTTGCAGTTGGATTTCTATACGAAAAACAAATGTTAGCAAACCGAGAAATCAATCAAAGATTTGGTTTGTTCTTACTTAGTTGAGTTGATGTAATTGAGAAGTTGTGATCCTAATTCTCCACTGATTTCTGCAAATGGGAAAGTGCCTGAATCAAATGGTGAAGTTCTTATTTCGTCATCTACAATTATCATCCCTTTAGCCTTTGCATCTTGCACTACTAACTTCTTGATCTTTCTTGACACATTAGGCTCATCATTCAAGCAAACTACGATTTTCCCTGCTACTTTAACGGTGTCTAGAGATCCCGGAACGCAGTTCCTTGCATCAGAACCAGAACTGAAACTTGCAGCTATTTCTTCTCCAAACGCAAGAGGGCACTTTTGATCATGTGTTAATGTAGAGAAACTAATAGCTGTGGCATCATAAGATTTGTTGTTTCCTAGGAGTATACTTGTCTTAAAATCACGATCAATAGTTGATGCAGCAACTGTGAATATCCAAGGAGCAGAGTTTACAACCGTATAAGGCCATGGTCCTTCGTTCCCACCCGAACAAACAACTGCAACTCCCATTTTAGCTGCATGAAAAGCCCCGATTCCGATAGTGTCAGTGAGAAAATCGGACTGAAAGATGGAGTTAGCTCCTACTGAAATGGAGATTATATCAACTCCATCTTTTATAGCATCATCTATGGCTTTTAGTAAGACCGACCCGAAACATTCGTCGACTGTACACGCCTTGTAGCTTGCTAGTCTAGCTGATGGCAAGCCACCCCTCGCNTGCAGGTTCAACACTGACTGATAGGCCAGAAGGTGCATTCACAGATGACATGTAAGTTGAGTTAATGGGACCAACATTTGTGGCTACTCGTTTCACCTTTTGAGGCTCCTGGCGCTGGCTGAGCCTGCCAATTGATATGGTTGGATAATTGATATCGGAAATGAGCAGCTTAATGGAGCGTCGGGGGCAAGTGAAGTTCATACTAGTCACTTTTCGTATGATTTTAGTGTTGTAGCCATAGTAGCAGAGGAACCGGAGATGATCATATATAGTGGTTTCGAATGCCAAGCCAGGATCTAAGGCTTTGATAGGTCGGATTTCACCGGCTCCAGCCTCGTGTGGATTTGACTGTATGTATTTACTGGTTGAGTTTGTTATAATTCTCTCCATATTGTCTTTCATTGATGCTGCAGGAATAATGAGAAGGATATTAAAGACATAATGAAACTCTCGACAAAAAAACAGTTAAAAGTTTTTTTACCTGTTGTCATCAACGCTGATTTGATGACAGAAAAGCTCCAGTGAGGATGAACTGATTTTACCAGAGCCATTGCACCAGCAACGTGTGGACACGCCATTGAAGTACCGGACTTTATACCAAATGGCGATGACTTATTTCCCGGAGGTGTGTAAAACGCTTCGAATGTCGGAACTGTTGCTGCTAAAATAGCTACTCCTGGAGCCATGATATCAGGCTGCATGATCAAGATAAGTCTTTTCTCATAGTCAAGAATTGAGTTGATTTGTTTATTTGTACCTTGAGAATATCATCCGTTAAAACTCCAGGTCCTCTTGAAGAGAACGAAGCGACTACTGGAGCCGGCTTGACGTTCCTGATCTCCGCTGATCGGAGTATAGTTGCAGTTGGATTTCTATACGAAAAACAAATGTTAGCAAACCGAGAAATCAATCAAAGATTTGGTTTGTTCTTACTTAGTTGAGTTGATGTAATTGAGAAGTTGTGATCCTAATTCTCCACTGATTTCTGCAAATGGGAAAGTGCCTGAATCAAATGGTGAAGTTCTTATTTCGTCATCTACAATTATCATCCCTTTAGCCTTTGCATCTTGCACTACTAACTTCTTGATCTTTCTTGACACATTAGGCTCATCATTCAAGCAAACTACGATTTTCCCGGCTACTTTAACGGTGTCTAGAGATCCTGGAACGCAGTTCCTTGCATCAGAACCAGAACTGAAACTTGCAACTATTTCTTCTCCAAACGCAAGAGGGTACTTTTGATCATGTGTTAATGTAGAGAAACTAATAGCTGTGGCATCATAAGATTTGTTGTTTCCTAGGAGTATACTTGTCTTAAAATTACGATCAATAGTTGATGCAGCAACTGTGAATATCCAAGGAGCAGAGTTTACAACCGTATAAGGCCACGGTCCTTCGTTCCCACCCGAACAAACAACTGCAACTCCCATTTTAGCTGCATGAAAAGCGCCGATTCCGATAGTGTCAGTGAGAAAATCGGACTGAAAGATGGAGTTAGCTCCTACTGAAATGGAGATTATATCAACTCCATCCTTTATAGCATCATCTATGGCTTTTAGTAAGACCGAACCGACACATTCGTCGACTGTACACGCCTTGTAGCTTGCTAGTCTAGCTGATGACAAGCCACCCCTCGCTATTCCTCGTCCAAGACCGTAATAGCTTGCATTCGAAACTGATGCTCCAACTGCGATTGACGCTGTGTGTGTTCCATGACCATCCGTATCTCTCGGTGAAGCGTGACTGGAATAGAATCTTGCTCCGATTAACTTCCTGTTACAACTATTCTTGCTGAAATCTGCACCTTCCATGCAAACTCCTTTCCATTTTGATGGAATTTCTCCTATATTTTCATCATTGAAGCTTGAAGATTCAGGCCATATACCTGAAAAAACATCAAAATCCGATTACCGAACATTCAAACTCATCAAATTAGCTTATGTACAAACCAACCAGTGTCTATAACTCCAACAATGACATCAATTGAGCTGCTATAAGAAGAAAAACTTGATATGGAATTGGAGTCTATATCTTCGAGAAAATCCCACGAGCGTGTCGTGTGTAGCTTTAGAATCGGATCAACGAAGACTGATATCACTTCATCGTAACCTGCATCGCAACTCAGAAGAATCAAGTTTGTTTTTTATACAATTTTCTTGAAGCTGTTGATTACCTGATAAAGCAGATGCTTCACTTTCAGTAAGCATAGCAGAAAAGCCTCTAAAAGCATGATTGTATGAATTTAACACCATCATTCTTTCCTTCTCCACACTGCCAAAAATAACAGCAAAATTACATAACATTCTTGAGTTATATCTCTGAATAATAACCTTAAAGATGCCAGCAACTGCAAATCGGAATTGGATGAACTGCTGCTGCTTCCCATGTAAACAATGTAAGCCTGCAAAGTACACAATTTTAACTTAGCCATCTCATTTGATTCCTGATTCAGTAAACTTGTTTCTCATACCTTTGGAGTTTGTCCCAGAGGCGCGCAGCAGATAAAAGTGAAGAAAAAATACAGCAGCACAGGTAACAAGTAAAGCATAGAAACTGCCATAGTTTCTCCCTTTGGACAAAAATATGACATTCAACAACATTATATACTTAACTCTCTGTGCAATAACAATTCTTTGCTTTGATAACAAGATATTCATTACTTAAGAAAAGAACAAACTCCACAAGGTCTGTCATCAGTCATATCACTCTCTCTTTATTTTCATGCTATTACCTTGGAATCATTCACTTCTATCCTCATAAATATTCTTGTTGTTGTCTTGTTATTCCTTTATACCTTTGGAAGCCTCTTTTTTCTGCGGATAGACTTGAAATCGCGTCATTCTATTCTTTAACTTTCTTCACTTCTTTCCAAGATACGTGTCCTTTTATCCAACATTTCCAAGCCATTACTGCAAAAATGTAACTTTTTTGACACTTGCATGTCTGATCATAGCTTGTCCTAAACATTGTTGTAATGTAATGTAAAGACTAAATAAAGCAAAGATAAAATTGAAACGTGAACAAAACCCAGAGTCAAAATCAAGAAATGGGCATGAATGAAATCAAGGATTCATTCACATATCATTCTCAAGTATAGATCGCATCATTTCTATGCTAATAAGGCCTTCTGTTCTAATGGCTTCTTTGTTTGGATCTGAACTGATGAAATACAATGTGGGCAGTCCTCGAACCTGCAAGTGACCATTATGCTTACTGATTCAGAAAGCAGTTTCAAGAACAATAAGAGAAAGAGCACTTCTTGCTCTTGGTTACCTGCATATCACGAGCAAATTCATACTCATCATCGGTGTCCACTTTCACGATTAACGCTTTGTTTTCGTACTCAACTGCGAGCTGCGTAACACCACATTCGCAAGATTAGATTACTGAAAAAGATTCAAATTTTAAGGGAAAATCATACCATTTCCAGAACTTGTGCCATCAAAATACACGGCCCACACCATGTAGCGTAGAAATCGATTATCAATGGCATGCTTCTTTCTCCTTTAACCAAATCTTGGATTTCCTTTGCAGATAGTTTTTTCTGCAACATATGAATGAAGGAACATTTTTTAAATTGGGTGAACGTAATTTTACCCGAAAGACAAAATCTTTACATATGGGCAAAACCCATAAAAGATTGAATCTTTGCGTCTGGGTAAACGGCAAACCGAATCTGAAATAAAAGCATGCATACCACGAGATAATCATCAGCAAGGTATTTTCCGGCTGGGGGCTTGCAAATGAGCTTTCTTGAGAGCTTTTGAACCAATGGAAAAAAGGGTCTTCTGTTAGCTTTGTGGTCGAAGAAAATACCATTTTGCTGAGAAGACTTCAAGGTATAGCCATGGCGCGAGGAATTAACCAGAGCTGGAGCGGTGAATGAAGAAATAGCAGCTTGCATTACGGCTGGCAGTGTTTATGCTGAAGCTCTGGTTGGAGTTGGGACTGCAGAGATGAAGAAGCAAGCAAGTCAGTGAAGATATGCCCTCTTTTTTAGTTGTATAAGATAAGAAACAGCAATCCCGTTTTGCCTTCAAATTATAAACTAGTTACCTTAAGCTCGGGATGAAGACTGAACTGGAGATTCTTAATCTTTATTGCACTGAAGGAATATAAGAGAAGATAACAAGACTGATTTTTCAATTAACAAATACGATTTCATTTGGTTTCAATGATTAGTGAAAAAACCATACCCATAGAGAAAAAAAAGCTACATTTGAATATTCATACGGCAATACAATTTTTTAAATGCAGAGAAATACAGTTAGGATAAAAAAGAATCTAACTCCATGAATTCTCAGATCTAATCAAGCCAAAGAATGAATGGACCCAAGAAAATTCATGTACGTCTAAGACAGAAATGAAGTGATGTTCTAGGCTGTCAGTTGATCTAGTTGCATTTGCTCAATCCAATCCCCTAAAACAGAATGATCAATAGAGTCAAGTTGAGGAGTTGGTTGAGAACACTCACCGGGTGCAGCACTGGAAACTCGTGCTGCAGCCTTGACCATCATTTCGGGTGGTGATTCCTTTACAAGGGATTGCACCCATGAAAGGTCTGGTTCTTCTCCATCAGTTTTCAGTTCAAGTGATGATGATCTCTTATGATGCTGCTGCTGCTGCTGGTCATTTGCTCTAGATTGCCAATCCAGTTCACCATTTTGGGCTCCAAGATTGGACCAACCAGTGTTGGGATACATATTTGTGGAAACATGAGCACCAAGATCACGGGAGCTAAGGCTTCGAAACTGCTGCTGATGTCTCTCTTGTTGTGCTAAAGCTGCGAAATAAGCGCCCCTTGGCGATGCTGATTCTACACTTCTTGGTGACATCCGTGGTGATGAAGGACCAAAAGAAGCCTGCAATAAAGAATTTCTTGCAGCATAATTATTACTGGTATTAATGGGAGATAATAAGCTCTGCTGAGGATGAAACTGATTGAGAACAGCTGATTTGTGCGTAGGAGAAAAAACACCAAAAGCAGCTGACTGATCAGAATATCTTGGGGATGACACAATTTCGCCTGAAAATAGCTCATCAAGATTGGAAGGGGTTGGTATAGTCATAGACCGACTGAAACTCAAAGCAGAATCAGATCTTTGAGGAGTGAAATGCTCCTTGCCACTTAGAATCAATTTCTGGGTATTGTAATCCGACAACAAGTGAAAGTCCTCAGGTGGTATATCTCGAGCATTGAGTGAGGATCTCAGTCGACTAGAATGGAGATTGCTGTTAGGAAGTTGAAGTGCCGGAACATTGGTATGAGGCCAAGCTGCGGTCGAGTGCGACATTCCATTTGCTGTAGGCGACATGGCTTGATTGAAGGCAGGAGACATCACAGATTGTGAAGTTGGTGAACCAGGAAAATGGTTAAGAGCTGCAGCCATGTCCATGTAACTCGGTACAGAAGCAGTTGCTCTTGGGGATGGAACACCAGAACCAGTTGAAGCATATAAGGGACGAAGCTCTTCCTGGGTGTGAGCAAAAAAACACACCTGTCTGGCACAACTTTTGCCATCTTTACAGAGTCTAGTACGGTACTGAGCAGGGTGCAGCCAACACTCAAAGACACCATGAGCATATTCACACATATCACCAAGCCTGCAAGATCCTTTACGAAACTCTGGGCATGGTACACAACTGTAGTGATACTTCCGTGGGTCTCTTCTACGAGCATTTTCTCCGGGGTGAGCAAAAGGGCACTCAGTCCAATCATGAGAATAGGCCCTTGAGCAAGGCCTCACCTTCAATGAATACATCCGAAACTCATCACTAGCATAAACTCCATCTCTGATATCAGGAAAATATGGATCTATAGGATATTGCTTCTTCTCTGACAAAGAATTAAAAGAAGAAAAACCAGACTTCGGGGCCATTGGAGAAGTTAAACAATCAGATGCCGAAGGTGAATAATGAGATTTTGCTTCTGGCGATGATGCCAATCCCAGTGAAGATGCAGTGTTGCCAGACAAAGAAACACATAGTTTAAAGTCATCCATTGATCCATCAGAAAAATTGTACAGCAAGTCCTCAAGAGCTGTTCTAGATCCAGGAAGCTTAGAAGGGACGACAATCACATCAACTGGTCGCCGGCCACTTACATCACGAATACTTGGATTACACCCAGCAGATAAAAGAATCTTAACAACATCCAATGCTTTGACTGAACCTCCAGATGTCGCACAATGCAGAGCGGTCCACTTGTCTTGCCCACATGTCTTATTCATCTCAACTCCAGGAAGAGCAACTAGAAACTTTACAAAATTAATACTACCATATGAGGCAGCTACCATCAAAGGAGTTCTTTCTTCCTTCGTAATTTGCTTAGAGCCTTTGTTCCTAACGTACCATAATCCAGTACTATTAACTGCAAACGCATTACACCCAACAGATCTCTTTAGACCTTCAACATCATCGCTGGAAGCCAACTCAAGCAAAATTTGAACAAAGTCCTCCGTTTCAACACACAATTTGTTCAAGTCACTCATCATGTTTAGGGACAAAGCCTCCTGGCTGGCAAAAGAATTTGATTTTGATTGCTCTGGTCTGCTGCACATATTCTAGTACACTGAAACTACCAGAATAAGCATACAGTATTCTGATTGAATAACTTCACCAACGAGAAGAATGAAACATCTGAAAATTAGAGTCAAGTGGAAAGAGCAAGAAATCAAATTTCTAAATATATTCATAACCACACCTCAACCTTTAACTCAAACACATGTAGATATGAAATTTAAAACTACAAAAACCTACTGATCTACACCATATCTGAAAGAGTCCTAATAACTTTATCTAAAACAAGGACAGTGATAATAAGGTAACAAGAACACCCAAAGACCCAATCCAGCAAAAATATTTACGAAAATCCAAAAATAGAATCTCGATTTGCATATGTTTCATAAAAGGCGAATAATACCTAAGAGTAGAGAGCAAATCCGGTGCAAAAAAATTCTATACAAACGAAAAAGGTAATCAACGACATACAGACGAAGTAGAACAATCAGGGGAAGCCACCCAAATTGAGGAAAACCGAAGAGACGATAAGAAAAAGCAAAATTCATCATCGCTAATCCACATGTCCATGAAGACCCTAATCTCAGACCAACTCGTTTTCAAGAAAGAATGAAAATCGTGTTAAAGGCTTAAAAAGTTCTTCTAAACACAAGTATTCATCAGTCAACTCTGAGGTTGACCACAAATCAAGGTAGACAGAGCAACACAAAAACGAGAAATCCGAGACTCACCGAAACCCCAGTTATCTAAGCCAAGTCAGTAGGTCTAAAATGGATTATCTGACTATCCCATCAATTAATCCAGTGATCAGATCTGGGAAAAAAACGAAGAACGTATAGCGGCCTTCGTCGTCTAGATTCACGAGGAAACGTAAAGCTCAGCAAAGATATTGAACGAGGATCTTATGAGCAAGTGGGAGGAGAAGAAAAATCAAGAAAAGTGAAAGGTAGGACAAGATTGTTTCCTTCTGAAGCAGACAGGAATGTACTCCCCGCAGAGCGTGGGCAAGGAAGAGCCGTTTGAAATTGAAATGACAACGTAATGCAGTTTAAATTGAATACCAAATGTAAATTAAATTCAAATTTACCGAAATTCACCCGAAATAAGAATCAAGTTCTTATTCTTTTCCCCCTTTTTATTCTTTATCAGATGAAGTTCATCTGAATTAAACTATCGCTCTCATTTTGCTACAGACGTTGATTCGGACTAGTGGGTAGTGTGGCGCTCGACGTTTCTGTTGATAATGGTGCAGAATCTTTGCTTGCGTTACTATTTTTGAAAGTGTGTTATAGTTTCGCCGATTCTGAACTAATTTTGGTTATTGGGTTGATATATTCAGGAGATTTTCAGGGAGGCGATCTTGAATCCGGGCCCTCCTCGGGATTTCGCGCTTCAGACTGTTGAACTGGTTATAAAGCCCCAGGTTTGTTCTTTTTTTGAATTCCGAATCGAAGCAAGTGTTTGATTCTATGAAGCCTTAGTTCTTTGGGTTTCTTGGGTGTTGAAGATAGTTTTGAACAGGCATTCTTGAATGAAATATTGGCCATTGTCTTTTTTCTTAAAAAAATAAATCTTTTCAAATTTATACCTGGGTATTTATTGACCTTTTTGCAGAACCATGGCAAACTTTTGCAAGATGAAAATCAATTGTTGGAGAATATTCTTCGGTCATTGGTTCAAGAGCTGGTGGTACTGCCTCTTTTCATTCTTGATTATTTACTTGCAGCTACATAGGCGCTGAGTTCTGAGTTTTGATGTCGATCATTTATAAAATAGTTCAAGTACAGGCACATATAAAACTTTGGTCACATTTCTGGGATGTCTTGGATCTAGAAAAAGCAACCAGTGCCTAGTAAAAGTTATCTTGGATAAGGGTTTTCCATTGGTAGTCAAATCTGTTTATTGTTGCATTACTTATAATTTATATATAGGTGTGATAGTTTTAAGCAAGTGTGAAAATAACCTTTCTTGATGGCCTTAATATGCTTAAGGGGCTTCTGGATTACATTTTTTTGCAGTCTGCTGCAGTTCAGTCAGGTGAACCAGTTATGCGGTATGGTCAATCAGTTGCTGAAGGGGAAGCTTGCCTTGGTCAAATTCCCCGTCTTCTTGGTAAGCTAGCATTGTGACAGTGACAAGTTAAATATGTTTCCTGTGTTCTGGTTTTTCAGTTTGGATCTTAAGATGAACAATATCATTATGCCATTATGTGATCACAGCATATAACTAAGAATGCTGGTTGTAAGAGAAATTATGAGTTTTTTAAAAATAAAGAATTTCATACAAATTTTGATGGATATAAGTTATACAAATCTTGAATTACTCTCCCTTAAATTATGGTTTCTACTTTTAATATTGGATGTACTGTTTAACTGTTTCATGGTTCTCTTTTTTCTCACATTTTATTTTGTTCTCTTTTCCAGACATTGTCCTGTATCTGTGTGAGAGAGAGCATATAGAAGGTGGTATGATTTTTCAACTGCTGGAAGATTTGACAGAAATGTCCACAATGCGAAATTGTAAAGATATTTTCGGATATATAGAGAGCAAGCAAGACATTCTTGGGAAGGTAAGTATTATTGTTATGCTGTATTGGTCGTATTACATTTTCTTAGAAACATTCTAGCAACCTTTTACATGCATGTTCATTATTCTTGTATTTGTTTTTACAATTTTTTTATTCGCAATTTATGTAGCCAGAACTCTTCACTAGAGGAAAGCTTGTGATGCTGAGAACATGCAATCAACTCCTTAGGCGTTTATCGAAGGTTTGACTTTTTACATTTCAGTTGGGTGATTTATAACAAGTTTTTCATTGATATTCTAAGAACAGGAACAATTTACCAATTTTATAAGGCACTCTGCTTTACTCTATCACTTACCATCTATTTTCAACTTATTTTAGCATTGCTGGATATCTGTCTTACGGAATTTTTTACAATGTAATGAAACAAGAAGCTCGCATTCATCTTGTTTCTACAATATTTAAATTGGACTTCCTCTAATCCCTTGTTTCATTTTTAGTTGTGTAATTCATGAGTCACATTTCAGTTCAGAGGTCTATCTCATGGATACTTTCTAAACCATTATTTGTTTTCCAGGCAAATGACGTTGTGTTCTGTGGACGAATAATAATGTTTCTTGCACATTTTTTCCCTTTATCAGAACGCTCTGGTAATACCATAGAGATTATTCATTGGTTCTTTATTTTCAACGAGAATTGACTGTTCGTGCACATTTCTTGTAGCTGTAAATATCAAAGGAGTTTTCAATACATCAAACGAAACAAAATATGAGAAAGACACCCCTGAGTGTAATGAGTCTGTAGCTTGTTTTTTTGTTCTTGATTTGAGTTCTACTTTTTTGTTAAAATGAATATTACAGCTGTATTCACCTGTTTTTTTTCAGTTAGTTCAATTGATTTCAACTTCTACAAAACATTTTGGAATTTACAGGTCGGTAGAGGTTTAATTGCATCAATTACTTTCTCTATCAAATTTTCTCCTGCAATTGTTCCGTCGTATATGCTTACTTGTGTATTTGATATCTATGGTTGAGATTAGATAAAGTTATTTATCTATTTATTTATTTAATTTGTATTATTTTTTATGCAGTTTTTGGTTTTTCTCAAGAAAAGAATGTTTAATTAACTACGATTTTGAAAGATATTACACTAACGCAAAATTAAGAATCTGACGCCCTTCAACCTGAAAAAGATTCAATTTTTTTCACATCAGTGCTCAAAACAGCTGGAAATTATCTAACATTATGCCTTTTTTTCATCATTATCAAGCGAAGATCATTTTTCCTGATATAAGTCATCTGATTGGTATTCATTTTTATTTCTGGCGTGTAGGAATATTTCTCCAATCCTGCATCACTTACTCCTGTTGCTATGAAATGGCAGAAATTTAGTTCCAGTTTGCTGGTAAACTTTTTAACTGATTATACTTGATGTCTTACTCCTGTGGATATAGTGTCCCTCTCTTTATATATGTGGATATAGTGTCTCTCTCTTTATATATATGGTTTCATTTTGTGCGGTGGTCTTTTATGTTGGTATAGGTTGTTTTGAATACATTCAAGGCTCAGCCTTTAAATGATGAGGAGTGCAATGCTATTAATATTGAGGACGAGGCATCCAATTTCAGCATAAAGTATCTAACGAGTAGTAACCTAATGGGTCTAGAGGTATGTATTTCTTGGGTGCACCACTTCCTCTGTTGATTCTTACTCTGTTACCTTTACTCCTCTCACTTCTCACAGTTAAAGGATCCCAGTTTTCGGCGGCACTTTCTAGTTCAGTGCCTTATTTTGTTTGACTATTTGAAGGTATTCCAAATTATGTTTGTCTGAAATAGTTTATCGAACTCTGTTCAATTTCTTCAATTAATTCAAAATTCAAAGGCACTATAATTCAGTGACTACCAATATATGCTTTGTTGTCTCCATGTTTGGAAGAAAATGTTCATTTTTCACTTTATGGGCTTGATATTTTGTTTTTCACTCTATTTATCTATCTAGTTCTTAGATTTAAATTCTTCAATATTATACGTGATTTTGTTGGTGGAAGGTGCGTCAGATTTGGAGTGTAAAATGTTTTTACTTTGAGAAAATATATTTAACTCAATACTGGTAGACTGCTCTTTCGCTTCATGATCTTCTCTTAGAAATACAGACATGATCTTTCTTGTATTCTCTCTTACAATTTTCTTATTTGCATTGTGTGACTAACTGAACTCCTTGTCCTTGTAGGCACCTGGAAAAAATGACAAGGACATTCCCACCGATACAATTGTCAGTTTTGCGTCAAGTTTTATTGTGAAGTTTCCTTGTGAATTCTGTAATTATTATGCATTGGGATAGTCTTTTTATCATGAAAGAGAAGGCATTGTTGTTCTGATGGTTCCTAGCTGTGTGCTAATATGCTGGGATGAATGAATGCTACAGCTTTTGCAAGTTCATATAATGCATGATTTCGCACTCTTGACCCCATATTGTTTAAAAAGAGTTAGTTTGTTGTTGTAACAGGAATTTGATGTCCCACAGTAGGATTTTTATTTAAGAACTATGAAAAGAATGCCCATCCATAGCGCTCCTGGCTCATTTCTTCTGCCAGAATTCTTATATTTTTCTCATTTCCGATTTTTTTAAGAAATTGTGCTAATAGGGCACATTATTCTGGAGGACATGGACAANTTTTATAATTTTTACCTTGTAAAGCAAATTTTTTTGTCAGTGAACTTTATTACCTAGTGGGCTAACATTTGGTTTTTTATGATTAATTATACAGAATGCTTTGACAGATCCTCAGCGTGTCTGTACTCCTTCCATCATGGATTATTGGAAGCCATTGGCTGACGATGTGAGCTTAAGTTGACATTTTTGTTAGCTTATACTACTTTTGGTGTTTTTTCTGATGCAAATAAAATATATGAGTTAACATTTATGTTTATGAAACTATAGATGGATGAATCTGCTGGAATAGAAGCTGAGTATCACCACAAAAATAACCGAGTAAGTGATTGTTTTTGCTTTATTTCACTCTGGTAGTGTTCAAATTTGTCCATCTGACCAGTGACGTCTTATCTATTCCATTTTTTGTAACAATCATTGCTCAAGAATTCTTGCAATTTGTCGACAAGCTTTAAGTTCACAACTTTGCAGTAAAGAAATGATGATTTACCCACCTCTTCCTTGTTTTATATCACTATTAACTTACCTTACCAGTGTTCTTTCAGAAATGGTAACAAAAATCCCATACGTATTTCGTTTATTCGCCTACAATTTATTGGATATGCTATTGTTTTCCCTATATTGTGACTCTCCTGAGACAATGCAAGAATTTCGCAGGCAACTACTTTTTTTGAACTCTAATGTTATTTCATATATATTGTACCTTATGAATAATGCATTCTTAGGTACAAAAACCGAAAAAAACGCATAATTGTATGATATTTGTTCAACTGCGTTTTCATTTTTCATCCAAATGAAACTTGCATATTTATTATTTACAGGTATATTGCTGGAAGGGGTTAAGGTTTTCAGCTCGGCAAGATTTGGAAGGATTTTCCAGAGTAAGATTTTCATGACTATCTTGTTATTATAATGTGAATAAGATTTAACAATTCGGGTACTGTGAGAATCGTCGCAGTTCAATGAACATGGCATCGAAGGAGTTGTTCCTTTGGAACTTTTGCCTCCAGATGTGCAGTCCAAATATCAAGTTAAACCAGTTGACAGGTCGAAGCGTGCCAAGAAGGACGAGACCAAAGATTCTATGCACCAAGTCGAAGAATCTCAGGTACTTAAGAAGCTTATCTTATTAAACGCACCCATACGATTATGATACTGCAGATACAACTTGGATTCTATAGCGTGAATTGTGTTTTCTTATGCAACATGAAAATGTTCAGTAGTGAACTGTGACTTTACATGCTTTCTCCTCGTATAGATTACGACTCCTGCGGGTGACAATGATGTTGATGCGGATGGTTCGGGAATGGATTTGGAGACACCAGGAGACATGAATAAGGTTTCCCCTGTTGAAAAATCAACTCCCATTGATGATAAGACGCAGAATCCGGCGTCGGATGGTTTGTTGGAAGCTGGCCAGATCGAGGCTGATGCTGATATCGATTTAGATGTTGTCTCGTGAACAACAAATGATACAATGAGAATGTCTAATTCATGAAAACTTGTAGAATTTTAATATGTATTATCTTTTTTTATGATTCATTGAAACCTTAACCACAACTATTTTTTTGACAAGTTATATGCAATTATACTATGTACTTTTAAAAAATAAAAAATATTTTAAATTATATTCTAATAATAATTATTTTAAAAATAAATGTTATAAGAACGATTGGATTAGATAGTAGATACTTTCTCGAATGAATTGTAAATAACATTTAAATTTAATGGATGTTGAAATTTTTAAGTGATATTTAATATTTTACTAAGGTTTATATTAAATATGTGCTATTGGGCCGAAATGTCACTACAATTCATGGGCTTTAAAGCCCATTATACGGAAAGTCGGTCCTCGAATTGCTTGTTAGCTTATCAATTTCTTTTATTCCGAGTATTTTATCTGATTTTTCTTCTCCTACGGCATCTTCTTCGTCTCCGATTTCTCCTGTATGGTTGAGGAATGTTAGTGTGATTAATATGAGCATTACAGCGTCTGTTATCTAGACGACTGAATCAAATTTTGAAAAAAATAGCGAAATCCATGGTTTGATGAACTCCATTTATCAATTCTTCTGCGCCGCAATAAATTACTTTTCTTATCCGTGGCAGGGTTTTCTATAATGATTTAACAAACTTAGAAAGGCTCCTTCATTTCTCTTTGCAGGTGGTCTAGTCAGCTAGTTGGAGCTTACTATGCATACTCAAACTTTCACGTTTCAAATGTCCATGCGGCATCCCTCACTGATCGAGTGGCGGCAGCCTGAAAAGATGGCTTTACCACAAAAACCACGCCTCCGATTACTTAATTCTGTCGAAAATTTGTACAACGGGGCAGGAAAGATGTGCAATTCGTTTATGATCAGATCCAGTGCTCCGTTGACTGAGCAGCGAGAAGTAAATCAAGAAATTGAATTCGACGATGGGTATTATATGCGGAGGTGTGTAGATCTCGCAAAGAAAGCTATTGGGTGCACAAGTCCTAATCCGATGGTTGGTTGTATTATTCTCAAGGATGGTAAAATTGTTGGAGAGGGTTATCATCCTAAAGCTGGTCAGCCTCATGCTGAGGTCAATTGCTGATATTAAAATTGTCATCCTTTTCCTTTGAAATTATAGTGATGATGAAAATTCAATGTATCTGGGAAACTTTAGGTGTTTGCACTAAGGGATGCTGGAGATGCTGCTGAAAATGGAACAGTATACGTAACTCTCGAACCATGTAACCATTACGGAAGGACTCCACCGTGCACAGAAGCATTAATAAAAGCCAAAGTGAGAAAGGTGTGTTTTCAAATCTTTCTCCTATGCATTCATAAGATTGTGCTTTATTATTACTTTTGTCGGAAATCTGATTACATGACCACGTGTTTTTTCGTATTAAGCCAAAGTGAGAAAGGTGTGTTTTTCTCTTATGTATTCATGAGATTGTGATTTATTTATACTTTTGTCGGAAATCTGATTACGTTACCATGTGTTTTTTCGTATTCTACTCATCGATTTCCAAAAAGGTGGTGGTTGGAATGGTGGATCCCAATCCTATTGTTGCTTCAAAAGGGGTTAAAAAACTACAAGATGCTGGTATTGAAGTGATTGTTGGAGTTGAGGAAGATCTTTGCAAAAGCCTCAATGAAGCGTACATACACCGTATGCATACCGGAAAACCCTTTGTTACGCTTAGGTACTTACAATTTTATTGTATAGTTTTTCATCGATCTGTTCTGCATATAGCTTCTTAAGTTGATTTTGGTTATTGAAATTCATGTTTTCATTTCGGTTGAATGTTGTTTTTTATCTGAAAGGTACTCGATGTCACTTGATGGCTATAGAGTGAATAATCTCAGTAAAGAAGCTACGGAGGTCGGTGGATATCACTCAAAACTGTTGCAGGAATGCGATGCTATTATACTTTCATCTAAAGCGTTATCAAGCCATCCTTCCTGGCTAATGTCTAAGGAACCTGAGGCTAACCAGCCTCAAATATTTGTGCTGTGGGATGATGATCAAGACACCGAGTCTCAAATTCCTGCTCTCAACTCCGATGTTGCTTCGAATGTAACAATAATATCCAAGAGTGGTAGTTTACTAGACATTCTTGAAGAGTGCAATGCTCGTGGAATGTGTAGTGTCTTGCTCAATTTTTCAGTTGAAAATGCAGAGTTTGCAAATATTGTGAAAGAGGGGTTTGATGAAAAGTTGTTTCAGAGAGTGATTGTAGATGTCTTGCCGATCATCGGGGATCATCAAGGAATAAGTATACTAAAATTTCAGGATGTAAATGCAAAGGTGAAGAACTTTAGATCAAGATCCCTTGGAAAAAGCATTCTTCTTGAAGGATATTTATAATATGCTAGCTCTCAATTGAACTTCTAAACTGAATTCAAGACAGTGGTGTTTGCACTGTAAACATTTCATAATTCTTTTATGCCAAAATGGTACAAAGAAAGGATTTTTACAGACCTGATGATCATCATTGACAGGTTTTACTGAAAAAATGTTCAATCTGCAAGTGCCCTTGAGGTTTCTGCACCTTCGTTATTGGTCTTGGGTACTGTGTGTTCTTCTTCTCCAAGGCTGGAGTGCGCCTGATATCCTATGGTAAGAATTTAAAACTGCTTTACTAATACAAATATATACAGTTTTAAACATTAAACACTGTGCAGGGCCAAAGATAGAGCGAGCAGTGAATAATAATGCAATGACTAACCGGTTGCTGTCTCATGACTTTGATTCTTCCACCTCTTCCATCAGCCCCAACTGCAATCAACTCACCAGTGGAGTCTACATTTGGTATCTTCAAACCACTAGAAAAGGAACCAGAATCCAGCTTTATCGCCTTCTGGCACCATTTCCCCGACTGCCATTTGGTTCCGTAGGGATATAGACTGCTAATTCCTACAAATTGGAAGGATACAAATTAACAAAATACCAACAGCATCCCACAATGAGGAAAGAATCAAGTTAACAACTTACCAGGTTCAGCTGATGGAATCTTTCGATTAATGGTTGAGGTTTGATCTGATTTTTCCTTACCACAAACAACTACATCTTTTACTTTGGCATCTATAGTGTTGTCCCAATCAACTTTTGAGCAACTTTCTTCCATGGAAGGTGAAACTTGTGGTAAATATTTGGATTTGAAAACATCTGTGCCTCTGTTTATAACAGAAGAAATGGCACTTTTCGTGCTTAAGGGCTTTAAGAATTCTTCTTTTGATGAAATTATTTCATCATCTGTCTCATCTAAGTTGATGTGAGTTGCATTTCTTCTACATGAATCAGTCTCAATTTCAACTCTCTGATATTTAATCCCTCTCAAAACTTCATTTTCTTTTGTTTCAAATGCAGTTTCCAGTTCCTGAACTCTCAACTGCACCAAGGAGCATTATAATATAAAAGGAGCGCATGCTGAAAGCATAAATTACCATGAACACACCTTTAGCTTTAATATCTTCTCTTCAGCCTTTTCAAGTTTTTGGAGAGATCTGGCTTCTCCTCTTCCCAAACTATTGCACTTTGCCATCAGCTCCCTATAACTCCTACATAAACAAGGTAATTTCTTCATGTCATTGAGTTTTCTCAAGATAGTATATTATTATATACAACTGAAATATAGTATTCTCACTTGTTGCGCATTACCAAAGACCTTTGAAGAATATCAACTGTTTCTCTGCTGCCGATTTCTTTACCGAATGAAACAAGCTTCATGATCTCATCTTCTTCCAATTCTACATCACATACTCTATACACAAAAGGAGCAAAATTCAGCGTAGGGGATACACAAAAAGGCATTACCAATCTTCATATACAATTTGATTGACGCAAGTTCCTTTGCTAAGGCCATATTCTTCTCTTGCAACCTCATGCACTCCAAAGTTGCCTTATCTAGTGCCTGTACTATAAACCACTGAATTCAGAAAGATTGTAGCATGAGCACTCATAGTATATGTTGGATTTTTTAGAACATTTTCGAATATGAGATACTTATCCATTTGTTTTAACGCAGGTGTGCATAACTTGAATGATGTAAAGGGCCTATTTCTATGCATTTTCAAACAAGACTTACATCAGATTTTGCACGCAGCAGCTGCTGGTGGTATAACATCTTCATCAAAGCTTCATCTTTTAGAGCCACTTCTGATTTCAGTTGTTCTTTGCATGTTCCAAACTGCAATATAAATACCAATCAAGCTTTGTAAAACAAACCATGAGAAATCATTCAATTTACCTGTTCATTAAGTTCTTTCAATTCCTTTTGTTGATGCTCCAAAGTGCAAGTCAGAGTGGAAACCTTCCTTTCCAATTTACAAATCTCAATATGCATATCATCACTATTTTTATCAAATTCGCATTGTTTCTGAGATTGATTAGACTCATTTGGATCACCAACAGATTGGAAATACAAACGCCCAACATTTGCACTTGTACAAACTTGTTTGCAGATAGGGCAAGTCCTCTTCTTCGCATTAGGACAGTACTCAAACCACTGCTGAAGGCTGTAATTTCAATCAATTTAACCCGAGAAACTAGATAATGATCAAAACTACAATCGAGAAAAAAGAATCAAACCAGAGCTCGTGAAAGACGTGGCCGCAAACAGAAATCGATTGTAGGTGTTCGTTTATAGGATTAAGATCTTCGAAGCAGATTGAACATATGGGGTTTGTGGATGAACTTCTGCTACGGCTTCCGGTACTCATTTGATTGCAATTTTACATGACCACATAGTGATTTGATTGCAATTTCTGGCTATTTTATTTCACCGTGTTTCAAATATTTTTATCGCGCGGCCGAGGCGGGAGTTGAAAGCAAAATTCGCAGACGGAATGATAAATTTTTTTAAATTCTTAATTTATATATTTCACCTACATATAATATAATTGGTTTGTTTGGTACCTCGATTAAAACAACGGTGAGATATTGAAATCGTGATTTTTTAATGTGCACAAAAAATAAGGTTAATTACAATGTGATAATCATTAAAAAATCACGATATCATCACAGCTGTTAAAACCAGCTGTAGCCTCATCGTGATTTTGGAAAAGACTCATTTACCCTTATTTCTATTAATTATAATATAATTATATTTATTATTATATNTCCATTTGTTTTAACGCAGGTGTGCATAACTTGAATGATGTAAAGGGCCTATTTCTATGCATTTTCAAACAAGACTTACATCAGATTTTGCACGCAGCAGCTGCTGGTGGTATAACATCTTCATCAAAGCTTCATCTTTTAGAGCCACTTCTGATTTCAGTTGTTCTTTGCATGTTCCAAACTGCAATATAAATACCAATCAAGCTTTGTAAAACAAACCATGAGAAATCATTCAATTTACCTGTTCATTAAGTTCTTTCAATTCCTTTTGTTGATGCTCCAAAGTGCAAGTCAGAGTGGAAACCTTCCTTTCCAATTTACAAATCTCAATATGCATATCATCACTATTTTTATCAAATTCGCATTGTTTCTGAGATTGATTAGACTCATTTGGATCACCAACAGATTGGAAATACAAACGCCCAACATTTGCACTTGTACAAACTTGTTTGCAGATAGGGCAAGTCCTCTTCTTCGCATTAGGACAGTACTCAAACCACTGCTGAAGGCTGTAATTTCAATCAATTTAACCTGAGAAACTAGATAATGATCAAAACTACAATCGAGAAAAAAGAATCAAACCAGAGCTCGTGAAAGACGTGGCCGCAAACAGAAATCGATTGTAGGTGTTCGTTTATAGGATTAAGATCTTCGAAGCAGATTGAACATATGGGGTTTGTGGATAAACTTCTGCTACGGCTTCCGGTACTCATTTGATTGCAATTTTACATGACCAAATAGTGATTTGATTGCAATTTCTGGCTATTTTATTTCACCGTGTTTCAAATATTTTTATCGCGCGGCCTCGGCGGGAGTTGAAAGCAAAATTCGCAGACGGAATGATAAAATTTTTTAAATTCTTAATTTATATATTTCACCTACATATAATATAAATTAAATAAATAAATTTAGCATTAATCCCAATGTTCCATATAACTAATAGTAAGTTTCATAAGATAAAATTTTTCATGATTTTAAAATTTATGTATTTCATCTCAAAACAATACAAATCAAATATTAAATCAATATTGTTAATTTGAATCAAATTAAAAAATCTTAAAATTTAATTAGTAATTATATTCTATATCATATGATAATAGTTATCCAGCATATTACATAAATGTAGAAAAAGGCCAACCCAAAGCAAATTCTATACCATATACACGAGTAGAGTACATAAAGATTAAGAGGAAATTAAGATGACTAAACTGAAGATGAAAAAGGCCAACCCAAAGCAAATCCCAGCAATCGCCACAGATGCCTGGACAAGACAAGTTAAGTTAAGACAGCAACAAAACAAAACAGCCAAAAAGCATACTTGTCCTTGGGACTGAAACCCGAACTTGAACGTGAACCATGACAGCCCTCGATCAACAAATGGCGCCATAGCCAAAGCCCTGCGCTCGCAGTCACATAACTTGAAATTGAACCAGACGAAGAAGAAATGTAGGTTAATAATGCTTACCCTCCTGCTCTTATCACTTTAGTCACTTGGCTCCCTGCCCAAACCATCCCCATTACCTTCAAAAACCTACAATATAACACAACCAGCCAGCCCCTTTAACAACTTAGCTTGTATAGGTTAGCTAGGATGTTTTATTTACCTTTCAATGCTTGCTAGATAACCCATTCTTCCAGGTGCTGGAGCAACGTAGAACCTAGTGAATAAATCCCCTATAACTCATCAAACCAAGGTAAATATAGTGTAAGGATGAAGGATTTAAAGCAATCTTATACCACAATATTACATTGTACATGCATGTGTTTCTCTTGTTAAAAGCAGTGTATTTCTTAAGATTCTCATGTGATTGAAATCTAATCATCTCGGCTAGTAAACTATATGGTTTTTCACCGGATAAGCTACCAAATCGTCTATGAAATGAAAGGTAAATATAGTGTAAGAAGGAAGAATTGCACAAGATTACATTGTACATGCATTTCTCTTGTTAAAAGCAAAGCATTTGATTCTCATGTGATTGAGATATAATCATCTCAACTAGTAAACTATTTGGTTTTTCACCGGATGAGCTACCGAATCGTCTATGAACCTAGTGAATAAATCCCCTAAAAATCATCAAGCAATGTAATGAAAGGTAAATAAAGTGTATGAATGAAGGATTTTAGAGCAATCTGATAGCACAAGATTACATTGTGCATGCATTTGTATTTCTTGTATTTTGATTCTCATGTGATTGAAATGTATTCATCTCGACTAGTAAACTATATGTTTTTTCACAGGATGAGCTACCCAATCGCAACAAAGTGAGGTTCGTCTTACCAGACGATGAGAAAAGTGGTAAGATAGTAAGCTGTATTGAGTAAGCCATACGCCAGAATTCCTGAGACACCATATCTTTTCAATTTCTTCAGTATCCTGAAAACATATAGAAAATGAACATGATACTGGATAGGTTTACAGAGAAACTACAAGACCAGTAAACCGAATCGAATCCGTTCATCGAAATGGATCCAGTTTTGATGTATGTAAAAAATCAAATAAAGGGTACGCAAAGTAAGTAGAAAAGTACTCATTTGAAGAAATCCCCTGAAGAATGTCATCCTTTTCAGATGAACCTAGCGCATGTAGAAAGTAGAGTTAACCAAGCTGGGAACTCAATTTTCCTGTTACAAATTTCATTTGTACCTTGATCCTTTACAGAACCGTCGTCGCTCAGTTCTGATGCCTCAGGATTCTAGAGAACGAACAAGAAATAGAACTCAATTTCAATGAGATCCATTTCAGATAAGAAGAATCCCAAAACATTTTTGAACGGAAACAAGAATCAACAGTGTATAAAATGGAAAATCAAATGCGTGAAATGCTCACGGAAGAGTGACCAGAATCAACAGAGCATGCTGTTCGGTAATTACTGAATCGACGCGAAACAACCCACTTTTCGGGCGGCGGAAGGCAGCATGAGAATCGTCGCGAAACAACCCACTTTTCGGGCGGAAGGAGAGCGATTCCGGTAGTAGTCACGATGGTTAGGCATGGCAAAGAAATGCTCATGGTTTCACCGCATCAGTTTACGTCAATTCAATTTTATTCCATTGAAAATAAGAACCCACAACTCAAAATGAAGACCCAAACAAACAAATCCATTGAAACAAAACTGAAAGCAATCTACAAAAAATTCCCTTCATCCGGCTCCTTGAATTTAACAAAATGATCATACAGTAACAGTAGTTAACAAATACACCAGAATGCTAAGAAAACTACAGACGTACTGATAAAAAAAGCTACAAACTTACTGATGAAGAAGTTTCAAGTTTCAACACAAACAACTAAGTGATCAAGACTGTGTTTTTCCAGTCGGGACAAAGCTGGGTTCATGGCCGTGCACCCTCAGCCGGTAGATGCACGTATGGGTAGCACTCCCGTGGTTCGATATAATATCAAATCTAATAGTGTCCACTATGTTGGAAGGAGGCATATCTACTTTAAAAGTTTGGGCATTGCTCTTCTCAAGGTCATAGGTAAATTCAGTCAAAGGTAATATCTTTATACCATTCTCTGCTTCACCCAGATCTTGTCCTTCAAGCCATCCAGATACCCTGCAGTTCTTTGGAGCACTGGTTCTATCAAAAGCCACGCTCTGTTGCAGAGAAGAATGTTTGAAGTTAGTACAGACGAAAAACTATACGCGAACTGATCGTTACCGGGCAGCACAAATAACTGGAATCAGCGAAAAGCTTATGCAATTGAGCCCATATCAACAGTTTATACAATGATCAAAGAATCAGATCAGAAAGTTCATAATCAATGCATACCAATGAGATGTGGATTGAAGAACAAATAACGCACACAAAATTTCCATACTTGATTCAGTCGTTAAATGCACAGGCTATGATTAATCTCAGTTTAGTCACCAAATATTAAACAAAACTAGTCATAGATAACTCTGATGATGGCACAAAGCATAAACTGCAGAGTTTTTAATCTGAGACAAAATTATGCAGTGTACAAAGTAGCATCATGAATAGAAAGGCAAGTCAAATACTTTATGCAGGGCTCAGAGAACAAAAATAGTATACATATCCAAGGACCAAGATTAAGCAACAAATTTGTTTATGGTAATTGAAATGTTCCTCAATGAAAAAATGTAGAGTAAGTTTTTATAATGAATAAGAGGGTTCATATGAATACCTTGGCAATGTGTTCGAGAGTCACGGCTTCGGGTACAATAGCAGTCCTGAGCCGTATCTCGATAAACCCACTGGCACCCTTAAGAGCAAAACATTGCCCAGGCTCACCAAAACTTGGTTTTATCATCTTCTCTGCATCAGCATTAATCTTATTCCTAATAGGCAACAAGCCACCAGTTGGTGCAAATGGCTCTGAATGCTTCACAATTTTTCCTCCTCCAGATGCTAAAGCATAATCCACCATACCCAACCCATCAGCTGAATGCTTTTCAATTTCCTTGTTAACAATATCCCGCGCATATGCTATAATCTCATCAAAGTTAACTTCATTCTTCTTTGATTTTTTAAACTCCTCAAAGAACTCATCAAATTCCTCNCAAATTAAAAAATCTTAAAATTTAATTAGTAATTATATTCTATATCATATGATAATAGTTATCCAGCATATTACATAAATGTAGAAAAAGGCCAACCCAAAGCAAATTCTATACCATATACACGAGTAGAGTACATAAAGATTAAGAGGAAATTAAGATGACTAAACTGAAGATGAAAAAGGCCAACCCAAAGCAAATCCCAGCAATCGCCACAGATGCCTGGACAAGACAAGTTAAGTTAAGACAGCAACAAAACAAAACAGCCAAAAAGCATACTTGTCCTTGGGACTGAAACCCGAACTTGAACGTGAACCATGACAGCCCTCGATCAACAAATGGCGCCATAGCCAAAGCCCTGCGCTCACTCCAGCCAGTCACATAACTTGAAATTGAACCAGACGAAGAAGAAATGTAGGTTAATAATGCTTACCCTCCTGCTCTTATCACTTTAGTCACTTGGCTCCCTGCCCAAACCATCCCCATTACCTTCAAAAACCTACAATATAACACAAACAGCCAGCCCCTTTAACAACTTAGCTTGTATAGGTTAGCTAGGATGTTTTATTTACCTTTCAATGCTTGCTAGATAACCCATTCTTCCAGGTGCTGGAGCAACGTAGAACCTAGTGAATAAATCCCCTATAACTCATCAAACCAAGGTAAATATAGTGTAAGGATGAAGGATTTAAAGCAATCTTATACCACAATATTACATTGTACATGCATTTGTTTCTCTTGTTAAAAGCAAAGTATTTTGAATCTAATCATCTCGACTAGTAAACTATCTGGTTTTTCACCGAATGAGCTACCGAATCGTCTATGAACCTAGTGAATAAAACATCAAGCAATGTAATGAAAGGTAAATAAAGTGTATGAATGAAGGATTTTAGAGGAATCTGATAGCACAAGATTACATTGTACATGCATTTGTATTTCTTGTATTTTGATTCTCATGTGATTGAAATCTAATCATCTCGACTAGTAAACTATATGTTTTTTCACAGGATGAGCTACCGAATCGCAACAAAGTGAGGTTCGTCTTACCAGACGATGAGAAAAGTGGTAAGATAGTAAGCTGTATTGAGTAAGCCATACGCCAGAATTCCTGAGACACCATATCTTTTCAATTTCTTCAGTATCCTGAAAACATATAGAAAATGAACATGATACTGGATAGGTTTACAGAGAAACTACAAAACCAGTAAACCGAATCGAATCCGTTCATCGAAATGGATCCAGTTTTGATGTATGTAAAAAATCAAATAAAGGGTACGCAAAGTAAGTAGAAAAGTACTCATTTGAAGAAATCCCCTGAAGAATGTCATCCTTTTCAGATGAACCTAGCGCATGTAGAAAGTAGAGTTAACCAAGCTGGGAACTCAATTTTCCTGTTACAAATTTCATTTGTACCTTGATCCTTTACAGAACCGTCGTCGCTCAGTTCTGATGACTCAGGATTCTAGAGAACGAACAAGAAATAGAACTCCATTTCAGATAAGAAGAATCCCAAAACATTTTTTGAACGGAAACAAGAATCAACAATGTATAAAATGGAAAATCAAATGCGTGAAATGCTCACGGAAGAGTGACCAGAATCAACAGAGCATGCTGTTCGGTAATTACTGAATCGACGCGAAACAACCCACTTTTCGGGCGGCGGAAGGCAGCATGAGAATCGTCGCGAAACAACCCACTTTTCGGGCGGAAGGAGAGCGATTCCGGTAGTAGTCACGATGGTTAGGCATGGCAAAGAAATGCTCATGGTTTCACCGCATCAGTTTACGTCAATTCAATTTTATTCCATTGAAAATGAGAACCCACAACTCAAAATGAAGACCCAAACAAACAAATCCATTGAAACAAAACTGAAAGCAATCTACAAAAAATTCCCTTCATCCGGCTCCTTGAATTTAACAAAATGATCATACAGTAACAGTAGTTAACAAATACACCAGAATGCTAAGAAAACTACAGACGTACTGATAAAAAAAGCTACAAACTTACTGATGAAGAAGTTTCAAGTTTCAACACAAACAACTAAGTGATCAAGACTGTGTTTTTCCAGTCGGGACAAAGCTGGGTTCATGGCCGTGCACCCTCAGCCGGTAGATGCACGTATGGGTAGCACTGCCGTGGTTCGATATAATATCAAATCTAATAGTGTCCACTATGTTGGAAGGAGGCATATCTACTTTAAAAGTTTGGGCATTGCTCTTCTCAAGGTCATAGGTAAATTCAGTCAAAGGTAATATCTTTATACCATTCTCTGCTTCACCCAGATCTTGTCCTTCAAGCCATCCAGATACCCTGCAGTTCTTTGGAGCACTGGTTCTATCAAAAGCCACGCTCTGTTGCAGAGAAGAATGTTTGAAGTTAGTACAGACGAAAAACTATACGCGAACTGATCGTTACCGGGCAGCACAAATAACTGGAATCAGCGAAAAGCTTATGCAATTGAGCCCATATCAACAGTTTATACAATGATCAAAGAATCAGATCAGAAAGTTCATAATCAATGCATACCAATGAGATGTGGATTGAAGAACAAATAACGCACACAAAATTTCCATACTTGATTCAGTCGTTAAATGCACAGGCTATGATTAATCTCAGTTTAGTCACCAAATATTAAACAAAACTAGTCATAGATAACTCTGATGATGGCACAAAGCATAAACTGCAGAGTTTTTAATCTGAGACAAAATTATGCAGTGTACAAAGTAGCATCATGAATAGAAAGGCAAGTCAAATACTTTATGCAGGGCTCAGAGAACAAAAATAGTATACATATCCAAGGACCAAGATTAAGCAACAAATTTGTTTATGGTAATTGAAATGTTCCTCAATGAAAAAATGTAGAGTAAGTTTTTATAATGAATAAGAGGGTTCATATGAATACCTTGGCAATGTGTTCGAGAGTCACGGCTTCGGGTACAATAGCAGTCCTGAGCCGTATCTCGATAAACCCACTGGCACCCTTAAGAGCAAAACATTGCCCAGGCTCACCAAAACTTGGTTTTATCATCTTCTCTGCATCAGCATTAATCTTATTCCTAATAGGCAACAAGCCACCAGTTGGTGCAAATGGCTCTGAATGCTTCACAATTTTTCCTCCTCCAGATGCTAAAGCATAATCCACCATACCCAACCCATCAGCTGAATGCTTTTCAATTTCCTTGTTAACAATATCCCGCGCATATGCTATAATCTCATCAAAGTTAACTTCATTCTTCTTTGATTTTTTAAACTCCTCAAAGAACTCATCAAATTCCTCCTGTGACACTAAATTCTTAGTTTTAAAATCATCCATAAACTTCTCAAACGCATCATATCTTGCATCCAGTGACTTGAACTTCAAATCCATTTCTTCCCCTTTTTTGAGGATTTGCTCATTCAATTCCTTCCTTACAGAACCAATCCCATCCTCGAGCTTTCCCCCAATAGCATTCACCTGAAACTGCATCGCCTTCACTGACGTCTTAACAAATTTCTGCAATTCAGAGAACTTCCCATCAAAATCCCCTGAAATCACTGAAAAATCCTCCACATCACCGCCTGATTTAACCATCATCCATTGCATCGACTTTACCAAACCAAAAAGCACAGCAATCAAGATCAAGTTTTTAGTTAAAACGCTTATAACAGTAAGCCAACGCGGCTTCTTAGGCTTTCGGGTGGACACAGAATGCTTCGGCACAGTCCGGGTCGGTGGTATCCCCACATCCCTCGAAATGACCGTTGTGATTTCAGCCTCCTTTTCAACCACCGCGACGGCAGGTGCCCCCAAATTCACGTCGATGGAAGAAATTGTCTTTTCGGCGGCACGGCGGCGAGTAATTGGTCCTTGATTGGGTGTTATAGAAACGGTTGAAGATGACATCGCTTAACTTGGGTAAGAGAAAACCGAAATTCTGAGGCCTTCTTGAGAAATCTGCAACTGCAAATTATGGTAACACACTGCCCGTGAAGAAGCACAACTCCCCGGAACCGTCCTGACAAAATTTCAAACTTCTGGTCTTCAGCGAACTTCGCTTCATCAATTATAAATGTGAATTAAATATTTAATTTGATATTTAAAATTGAGAAAATTGTTGAACTTTCACTCTAAATTCTAATGGATAATTAGTATTTTTTTAAAAAGTTTATTAAACCCCTAGTCATTTTTATGAATCAAGAGAAATAAATTTATTTTTATATATTTTATTTTTGATAATGTTCTAGCATATATTGATATATTTTTTGGAGTTATTTTCTATTAGAGTTTCATTGCGGTAGTGTTTAACTCACACGTCGATCTTTTTCCGACTAATTTTGATAGGCTTTTCAACCTAGTGTTTTAGTTGTTGATATATTTTGTCGTAAGTTTCATAGATTTTCTACCAGAGTTTTTTTGTGGTATTGCTTAAATCATACATCGATCTATTTTATCATATAACCTTGATGCACTTTTATATCATACTTTTTTTGTTGTATTTCTTGAATCATATGTTGATCTATTTTTTAAGTTAATTCGATTAGATTTTCTACCAATTTATTTGAGATGATGTTTGAATCATATCTCGATATGATTCGGTATGATTTCTTTGTCGTAATGCTTGAACAATAGGTCGATCTATTTTTTCGTCTAAGATCGATATATTTTTATATCAGAGTTTATTTGTAGCAGTGCTTAAGTTATATATCAATCTATTTTTTCATGTAAATTTTAATGGGCGCAAGGTAGTTTTGATCCCTAAAGTTTGAAATTTTTGGCAATTTTGATCCCTAAACTTTCCAATTTTGGCAAAACCAGCCCCCAAAATTTCATGTACGCAAAACCGGTATCCAAAGTTTGCGAATTTTGGCAAAACCAGTCCCCAAAGTTATGTGCGTATGGCATAATTGGTCCCCAAAGTTGTAATTTGTAGCAAATTAGGTCCCCGGACGAAAATTAATTTGGGGGTCGGTTTTGCCAAAATTCGCAAACTTTGGGGACGTATTTTGCCAAAATACGCAACTTTGGGGACCAAAATTACCAAATCATCAAAATTTTGGGGACTGTTTTTGCCACTCGAAACTTTGGGGACCAAAATTGTCAAATTATCCAAACTTTGGGGACCCAAATCACCTTTTTCTCAAATTTTAATATTTAAATTAACATTTCAATATATCAATAATTTTCTCTCCTTTGTCTATGGAAAATTGTCCTTGTCCTTGAATGAATCCAACTATATGAAAAAATTTGTAGTAATTGAGTGACATGATCAACTTGTGAAGACTTATTAGCTTTTATTCATGCATTCTTTTGTCCTACATTTTGATGAATTAGATGGATAATATGAAGATGTCAAATTTTAGTAATTTATCAAATTGTTTTGCTAGCTATTATTATAATTGAATGGAAAAACTTGTTCTAACCTTATTCATATTTCTAAAATTTTCTTCGTGTTCGTCGTATTCATGTTCATATTCGTTCGAATTTTTATTCGAGCTCATTTTGTTATTCGGACAATATTCATATTTTATTTGAATGAATAAATACAAACACAAAGGAGTGCAACAATGTATTTTCACAAAATTGTTTGGACTTTCTTGTGGTTGAAACATGAATAACATGATCAATTTCTTGAAATTTAGGATTCAATGGGTCGGGGAGTGTAGCTCAGTCCATAAGAGAAGTAAATCACATTGAAAAGACTTGGATCAAATCAATTATCCATGATATCGCTCTTCTTATAAATTAAACATTTTCTATTTCCACATCCGATATGAGATATATTTCAACACTACTCCTCAAGTTGAACTGACATTTGTCCGGTTCAGACTTGCTTCAATATGCTCGGTACTGCTCGAATCATAAGTCGATCTATTTTTGTCACCTAGGTCCGATGCGTTTTTCTACTATAGTTTTTTTTTTATATATATCGAAATCTGTACGAACCAGCTCGAAACCCACCATTAAGCTCTGATACCATCTTGAAATTTAGGATTCAATGGGCCGGGGAGTGCAGTCCAGTACATAAAAGAAATGAATCACATTGAAAAGATTTGAACAAAATCAATTATCTATGATATGACTCTTCTTATAAACTAGATATTTTCTATTTCGAATACGATGTGGGATATATCTCAAGACAATTATACTAAATGATTTGTCAAAGTGATCTCTTTTTTATAAATTTGTTTTAATTGAAATGCTACAATTTAAACCTCAGAATTTTGACTTGAGAAATCTGTTTTGTCTTGTTATATTTGTCTTTGTACGTAAACAAATGGAAATGTCTGAATTCTGACATTGTTTCCAAGTTATATGAAGATGTAAGTAATCTTCATTGATTGGATAATCAATATTCTTCTCACCAAACACCTTCAATGCATTCATTTGAGTCTCTTTTTTCTTCTATAAGTTAGCACTTAGCAGAGCAGCACCAGATAGAAGAAAGCAAGTTTTAGCCATGGCTAATAACTCATACAAAATCCAGATTGAAGCAGTTCAGACTGTGGTTCCAACAAAGCCAACTTTCCCCAGAATTTCTTCAACCCTTTCTCTTCCTTTTTCTCATGATCTCACCTCCATTCCCATTTCCATGGCTGCTTTTCATGTCATTCTCTTATTTCACAAAGCATCTGAGATTGACTCCGGCTGGCTCCACGCCGCCTTCATCAAAGAATCCCTCGGCCATATTCTGATGGAGAAACCGATACTTGCAGGGCGGCTCCGGCTGTGGGAAGAGAAGGATAAAACTGTGGAGATTGTTTCTAATGATTCTGGTGTTAGAATGGTTGAAGCTAAAGTTAATATAACGGTGACCCAGTTTCTGGATTTGAGTGAAGAAAGACGACAACTTGAGAAGCTCGTTTTCTGGGAAGATTTTACTCACAAAAATGCTAACTTTTCTCCTCTTCTCTACATACAGGTTTTTTTTACTATTTAAAATAAAACCCTATCACTTTCACATGCTGCGAATCAGTTCTATCAGATTTGGACACGTTTTCCCATGAACCAATTGGTGATCTTTAAATGATCCTTGTCTTTTTCTCCATATTTTTAAACTTCCCAGCAAGATCACTAAATGGCTTTGCAGGTGACAAACTTCAGTTGTGGGGGCTATTCAATTGGCTTCAGTAGCAGCATTCTTCTTGTGGATCCATTTACATTAGCTACTTTCATAAAGAACTGGACCAAACATCACACAAATCTCGTTTCAAAAAACAATGAATCACGAATTCCCATCTTCTATCAACCTCATTTAAGAAGCTCATCGTCATTCATGGACTTACAGGCTAACACAGAAGCACGTAAACCATCAAATGGATTGATAATCTTCACAATTAGAGCGAATAATTTGAGTCTAGATCACAAGGATCTAGCTGAACATTGCATAAACAAAGCGGAAATGGAGATTAGTAAGATAATGAGTCCCAAAGTATGGATTTTGATCAAGGAGAATGATGGTAAGATTGTTCTTGTGTTGAGATCCGAAAAGGGTTCGATTAAATTGGGCGATGAAGTCGAGTTATCGATGAATTGGAATGAAGTTGGATTGGAGAATGTGTGTTTGAATGAAGGGAAGAAAGAAGAATATGTTTCATGTTGGATTTGCAACTCATCATGTGAACAAGGGTTTGTTCTTATAACTCCTTGTCTTGATGCAACTAAAGTTGTTGTTTCATTCCCTTAAATCCATTCATTTGTGCTTTTAGAAGTGAAAAAAATTGTTATAGCACTCTTAGAGTTTCAATCCATCATACCAAAATTCATCTATACCAAAATTCTTTGACAATAAATACACTTTAGTTGGTAGATTGATAAAATCCACATTTTCAGGATAGATTAGCAATACATGCACAATTCTACAATAGAAATTGATTAGATATAAATATTTATTTTGAAGTTTTACAATTTAACATGTGATTAGATATAAATAATTATTAAATGTAAATAATATTATTGGACATGCAATTGAACTCGATTGCTACAATTGGACATGTAATAATGTATTCATAATTAAATTCAATGTGCATTAATTATAGTTATATCATGTATTAAAATTCTGTAACTGATAAATTAATAATTGATAATATATATTAATAAGTGATTTAAAAGGAACAACATACTATTATCTATACTTACTAAATGAAATAAAAATGTTGAACCCATGTTTCTAAAATAATTATTGTCTTCTTCCTATTAATTTCAAACTTTACATTTAATTTATCATTATTCCAACTTTTTGGTGGATACATGATTACACAAATCTTGATCACATTTAGTAATTATTAATATAAAATTTGCAACTCCAATTTTTTGTTATTTTTCATTTCTCTTTTTTTATTTACCATCAATTTATTTAATTAAGAACTATAAATTATTAATCTAGTTTTAATACAAACAACAATTAAACCATTAATATATTTAATACATATAAGTATTAAATAAAAATACATCAAATTTTATATTAAATTTAAATTTAAATGTATTTATATGATTTATTAATCTAGTTTTAATATAAGCATCAAATAAACTATTAGTAAATTAATTAATAATTAATATATTTAATACATATACTAATTAATACTTTTATTATAAATAAAAATGTTAATGTCTAATAGTGCCCATCAATGTTAGAATTGTAAAAAAATCTGTCACTGATAAAAACAAAACATTATTTAAAATTATATTAATTACATAAAATTTACATAAAATGAGTTTGTGAAAATGTTTTATAAAATTATAATATCACAATTGTAATTTATGTAAAATATTAATATACATTTATATACAAATAATAAGAATAATCATGTTTTAGTCAATAAAAAAAGAATAGATGAATCATTTCTCAAATTACATTAATGTGAGAACTAATTTTAACAAGAGTAGAATTGTAAATTTTTTGTGCTGAATACTGTATTCAGAATACACAACAATTTAAGTTTAATTTTAATTGCACTAACACACTAAAAATCATATTTTCTAAATTAACATCCATTTAAAAAATGACTACATTACCCTAATTTCAATAACTGATATATGAAAAAAAAATTGTATATTTATCAAATATTTTTAAAAAATCACAATAATCTAATATCTTATTTAACCATACAAAATAAATTAATAATTCACCAAAGGCAATGAAAATGTCCTCTCAAGAAATCAAAAATACTAGCAAACTTTGCTGGCTATGGTGGATTGAAGTAAACTCAGGCGATTTCGAGTTAGATTCACCTTCTCTTCGGCTTCAGCTGCCTTCTCTCGCACTCCACGTACCACATCCTCCGGAGCCTTCTCCACAAACTTCATACCCCAAAAACAGTAAGATTACGAACAAGACGCAAAAAGCGAAGCCGAAATAACACACACTTACACTTGGAGAGCTCAAGCGAGCTACGAGAGCATCGTATTCAGATTGAATCTTAGCAAGGCGCTTCGAGAGACGAAGCACTTCGGAAGAGATATCAAGCATGTCAGCTAGAGGAAGGTAAGCTTCCAATCCTTCACTTGCTACGACATGGGCCGATTTGTCAGCGTTTTCTGCACATTATTTTCATCACTGAGTTAAGTTGTTCATTTTTACGAAACGAGAACCGGAGTTGCGTGTACCTGGAGGAGATTCTGTAAAGCTTATGCTGTCCAAATCTAATCTTGAGAGAACAGCAAGTACATATCTTTCTTTCTGAAAGCACACAACAAAAAGCGCTTAACTTGTGGAATAGTTTGATACTCACAGAGTTTCTAGCTTACAGAGATTGATTGAATGACTTGTGAATTCGCAACAATACATGCGGAAATTCGCTTTGCTGGTTCAACGGAGTATTCTGCTCGTGCATTACGTATAGATTTTACCTAAAATGGCAAAGCAAAGCAAAATAAGAAGCATAAAACTGTCATTATTTCACGATCCTTCGATCAAGAGACATTTATTTACCAAAGCCTGTAAATTTTCGAACTTCTTTATCGACTCATCTTGCCTTGGAAGTGAACTCAACGGCCAAGCAGACACGATAAGTGCTGTTTTTCTATTGGGTAATGACTGTTCGAACAAAATCGAAGTGATATTACAAATAACTGAATGTTTATCGAACTCCGGTTGATGAATGAATTATTTACCTGCCAGAGCTCCTCAGTGACAAATGGCATGAATGGGTGTAGTAGCTTCAGAATATTCTCAAAGACGTATAAGAGAACAGCCTGTGCAACAGAAGCCATGGAATTGACTCCCGATTGATAGAGCCGCACTTTACTCACTTCAATATACCTTAAGGGGTTTACAGTTCGTAAAGAGGAAGTCGGAGAAAAATCAAGGAAATACAAGAAGCACGTACCAGTCGGCAAAGTCAGCCCAAAAGAAATCGTATAATTCTCTAGCAACATCACCGAAGAAAAGTTTGTCGTAGCTAACAGTGGCATTATCGATCAACAGATGAAGTTTTGAAACCTGGACATGGTTTATGTGAAATGGAAGCTTATACAATGTCAGATTCTCTTACAGTATTCAAGTTACAACTTACTGCCCAGCATTCCGGTAAAGGTAGATTTGACAACGAGTCTTCTGCATCAAACTGAACATAGCTACGACTCAATTCTTAATTACGAGGAAACGAATTTCAGTTATTTCTATTGCTGAGAAAATTTATACAAGATATGTGAACACACTCTGATATTATGTCGTCATAGATGCAGTAACGAAGCATAAAATTTGTTCTCCACACGGAAATATGTCTTAGCAAGCCTATAGTAAATTAGCCAGTGAAAAAACTTTAATGTAAAGCCATATAGAGAAAATTTCGAAGATTAACGAGTAATTATTGTATGAAAGTTGAACCTTAATGTTCTGCAGAGCTTCCCAAGCATATTGATCACTTTTGGGAGGCAAATTCTGCAGAATGAATTTGCCGGCATTCCATAGTTTGTTGGTGAAAGCTTTATTAGAACTTAACCTCTCAGTAGATAAATTCAGATCCTGGAGCAAGAAAAGAAAAAATATAATACAGCCTCATAATCAAGGGAGAGTTAATGGATGAAAAACATTAATCTCGACGGATTTAAACCTGACCAGCCGTCCCTAGAGAAAGAGTGAAACGTAGAGCATCAGTTCCGTATTCTTTGATTGTATCAAGGGGATCTATAACATTCCCCAAGGTTTTAGACATTTTCCTTCCCTGAAAAAAAGCAAGAATTGAAAGCCTTAAATGCATTGAGCACAAAAAGGGACATTTTCCTGAAACCAAACAACGATTTATTGGCATCGACAAATTGACTTCATTAAAGCTTCGTAATGATATATGTAAACAGTTCCACAACATTTAGAAAACTATAAATATTTTTGGGCTTGGCTATATATATGTATGCTTGATAAAGAACCAAAGTTGTTTTTGATCACTTGACTCACTTGGGAATCTCGAATGAGTCCATGAAGATAAACGGTTGAAAACGGAACAGAACCAGTGAATTCTATTCCCATCATCACCATTCTTGCCACCCAAAAGAAGAGAATGTCATGCCTGTCAATATCAACCAGCTTTAGTAAGAAAAATTACCCTATCCCCCAAAAAACATGAATGGGGGATAACGATATGTTATTCTATGTTAATGAACTTTTCATTCAAAAGAAAATCCCCCAAAAACATACATTGTAAAAAATTTATCCCCACTGGTAAAAGTGATGCAGGTAGAAAGAAAATAATACTATGAATTTGCAGTGATTTAGAGAAAAGATTTCAGTGGAATGGCATCTAACTAAACGTAGAATAAGCACTCTCATAAGATATAAGTACCCAGTTTCAAGGACAGATGTAGGATATAGTTTTCTGAAATCCACAGCTGACGTGTCTGGCCAACCAAGTGTGCTGAAAGGCCACAGTGCACTATGGAGAAGGCAGAAAGCAGAAGTTAAGCATATAACTGGTTACCAAGGCCAAAAAATTCAAGAAACAGCAGCAAGAAACAGAAATCCAAACCCTTAAATGCAGGATAGAATTCGCCTATTCATAATGGAACATAATAATATAGAATTTGAAGATTTAAGATTGTTTTCTGTATGAAAAATTTAAAGAATGTTATTTGAAGAATTGCAACCGAAGTATTGGGCATAAAAAACTTGACATACATATCATCTAGAGTACCATGAATTCTGAAATATGAATGATGAAAACCTTCATTAAACCAGAAGCAAAATTTTGGATAAATACGAGAATTAGTATTTTTGAAACAGACCTTGAAAACCAGGTGTCAAGTACATCCGGATCCTGATATATCTCAACATTCTTTCCATATTTCTTAGTAGCCTTCTCAAGAGCTTCTTCTGCGTTTCTAGCAACTATGTAATCGTCTTCCGGGTCTTTTCCTACGATATACCAAACTGGTATGCGATGCCCCCACCATAATTGTCTGCTTATGCACCAGTCCTTGATATTTGATAGCCAGTGATTATAAATCTAAAAATGAACAAGAAAGAATAAATGACCCTCAAATGAAAATTACGAGAGCGAAGATCAGACTAACTTGAACAACTTTAATGGAGGTAGGTATTTCAGTAGTCCACCATGTATGAAGATTAGTTATAAATTGGAATATTAAAAATAATTTGGAGGAACCAAACAAAGCAAGTAAAATAAAGAATCAACGTTTGAATGGAAGGGATAAGATCACATGTCCAAGACGGATATGATAGAAAATATACTATCCATGTGTCTTGGCAAACCTTCTCAAATCTTTCAGGGAGAATCGTTAATTGTCCATTTTCTACTGCTTTGAGAGCTTTCTCTGCCAGGGGCTCCATCGTAACAAACCACTGTTTGCTCACCAGAGGCTCTATTATCTGAAACCAATTTTTTATGCATTAAAATAAGAAAGAAAAGAGGTGCAAGTCCATGCAACAGAGAACATTCTGTCCACACCTCTCCACCCCGTTGAGATCTCGGAACTCGAAGAGTATAAGGCTCTTTTTTTACACCTAGGGCAGTCTCCTCAAGCTCCAACCATAATTTCTTTCTTGCCTCAAACCGATCAAGACCACTAAAAATGGGTAAATTAATAGCTTTTATGTCAACAACTTGTTCATCAGTGCCGATATTGTACATTTAAAACTTCAAATATACCAGTATATCCCGGCAACATCATTTAGTGTACCATCTTTATTCATGACATTAAGAATGGGAAGCCCAAGCTTCCTCGCAAGAAGATAGTCATTATGATCATGGCCAGGACTAATCTTCAGGACACCAGTCCCAAAATCCTTATCGACATACTGCATTATAAACAATACCTTTACTTAGCTTACCTCTCAGTTCAACATAAAATAGAGAGTACAGATACTTAAGCCACTGAAATGGCAATCAACAAATTGGCCACTTGAATAATGGAAAATTTCACACTTTTAGCTCACAAATCAGCCTAGCCAAGAAATAAAAGCCCATTCTGACAACTTATCGAGGAAAAAAATCACACTAAGTTGACATCTAATTACAAATACTAGCATCATTTGATATGGTCACATACGGATTTACATAAATATAAATAGACATATTGATGAAACGTGAGAAAGAGGTCATAAAATGTATACATAAACGCACCAATAAAAACAATGGCTTGATTAGTGTAAATTTGTCATAAAGAACGTCCGTTCAAATTTGATCCTCTCTAATTTCGAGTTCTCCAGAACATTTTTTTTGAGCTAACGATATTCTTCACTTTTAAAACTAAGCAAGCCAATGGATTCATTTTTTTATGATTTCATTCTGAATACTTCTTCCTATGACTTATAAATGATGAACTTAAGACATGAACAATCATATATAAAATTCAAAAAGGAAAACAATAAATTCCGCAAGTTGTTCAAAACACAGCTTTTTTAAGCTTGCCCTAGCACAGCTTCAAACTAAAGGTGTAAAACTACAGGTTGCCAATCATCATGAAAAATTGTAAAATAAGACCACGATTGAGGCATGCCATGTTTTTCTAATTGATCCAATGCCCGTTAAACAAATATTCCCTTCCATTCAGAGATAACTAAAAATGGCACCTATTCAACTAATGTTAGTTGCAAGCACGAAGAAAACTTACAAAGCCAAAAGCACATATCAAAGTTGCCAAAATACTTTCAAAACCCTCTTTCTTCATATCTTTAAAAACAAGGATCCTCCATGGAGGATATCAACCATGCACTTACAAAGAGAAAATGCTAACCTTATCCGAAATTATCGGGACGTGGCGGCCATAAGTCATTGGAACAATAGCCTGTTTTCCAATGTACTTCCAATAACGCTCATCCTAAAAATAAATAATAAATTTCAGAACCATCCCAACTACTCAAACAATATCATGAAAAAAAACCATGAAATATGAAGTCAAGCTTATGGACATGACAACAGTCCATTCATTAAAGAACTACAAGGTTTACATGGTATGAACCACCCTGTAATTTGAATATTGCGAAAATTCTCTAATAAAAGAGCTGCAATGCTTTTTGACCCAGGCTCTATCTATCAAAATACCTTGCTGATATCAGTGCCCAAATTCAAAAATTATTTCTTCTAATGCTCCAGATATTCAACACTATCATTCAAATGAAAGAAACTATTTTCTCTCATGCACCCCTTATGACTATGGATCCCCCAAAGTTTACAACGTTCATACATCTCAAGCTGTATTCAGATGTGAACCAACGTACTACGAAAAAGTATCACAAACGCAAGTATAAATTTTAGTCTATGATTGCATATAAATCAGTGAAACATACAAAATTGTGAATATAAATGAAAAATCAGAAAAAAAGCTCACACTGGGATTCACAGCGACGGCTGTGTCTCCAAATATAGTCTCTGGCCTTGTAGTTGCGATTGTCAAAAAGTCACTCCTTTTTGAAAAACGGACAAATTTTCAGTAGTAGCAAATTAATATATGAAAATATGTCTGATAACTTGATATAAAACTAGAAATAATTAAATAACTACATATCAGTAGTTATCTAACACATTCAAACGAGTGAAGAGACCATTAGGTGGGCTCTACTGAAAATATCTAAATTTACAATGTGTAAATGTTAAATGGAACTACAACCCAAAGTTCATAATGCAAAAAAATTGGCGTAATGAAGCTGCGGTAATAAGCAGAACTTCATTTTTCACAATAATAAGCTTCTGTATACATGCCAAAATCAGTACCTTGAACCACCAGCAACACGATACTTAATGTGGTACAAAAAACCAGGTTCTTCTGAGTACTCTACTTCCTGAAAAATATCTTCCAAATTAAAAATAACAAATAACCCTGCGAGAAGACATAAAAGAAAACTACCCACAACCACCTTACCAAATCAGAAACTGCAGTCTGTAGATTGGGGGACCAGTTGACCATGTAAGAACCTGCGTACATGGACTCCTTACACATACAGCATAAACCCTTTAACCAAAGGGAAAATCATAAAACTGAAATGAGGTTAGCCCGGAAACAATTTTTTTCTACAATAACTTTAGAGTTTAGGGTTCAAAAGATAAATAAGTTGGATTTGTCACAGAGAAGCACGCATGTAAATGTGAAAAAACATGCCAAATGCAAAGTTTTCTGATTACTTAACTATGCAAGAAATGATCTAGGAACTACAAAGAGCTTATACTGCATTTAGGAACTAAAGACCTTATGCATTTATCTCCTTCGGGGTCCAAAAACAGTATGTTACCTTGATATATTAGACCTTTTTCATGAAGCCTTACAAAGGCCTCTATAACTGCTCCTGCAGAAGTTAAGAGAAACACATAATTCCAGCATGAGCAAAATATTTGCTTAGATGATTCTTAAAACAATTATATTGCAAATAAAAAAACAGATCAAGCAGAACACTGAGAACTTCTTACAACTGAATGGTTTCAGTCATATTAATCTCATGATCATCATTACCCAAGATGGAAAATGTATATAGGAAGAGTATTCTATTATGTGACTATCAACCTAGTTATAAAAATCCCTATAACAAACTCATTGACCACACAAGCACGTCATAGTGATACTGTAGCAAAATTATGATAATGTAGGCAATGGAAATTTCACTCATTGCATGGCTAGAGTATAGTTTACGGGATGAAAACTGCCTTACGACTCAACTGAGTATCCAGAGTAAAGTGTTCTCTCGTCCAATCACAAGAAGCACCAAGTCTTCTGATCTGGTTTGTTATTGTTCGGCCATACCTACACGTGGTATAGTGCATAAGAATTTCAATAAATCACAAACAAAGAAAAAGGATATTGAGGAGTGGATTAAAGATCTTCAAATACTTTTCCTAACCAATAGAATACTGACTATTTGTAAGAATGAAAATAAGTCAGGTATACAAATCGTCTCTAAACCCACACAACCACGTATTTCCCATAGTGAAATGGGCTAGTAATCAGGTGGACAAGGAAATTCTAGATATTACCAGACAGAAAAACTGCACCCTTCAAATTTAGTTTCAGAACAAAAGATGCCAAGAGGACAAGAAAATTGATATACACAAAAGGTACCCTTAACATGGGAAGACAGTGTTTTTCAAGGATAGAACCGCATTCCAGCCATAAGAAAAATTTAAAGTAGAACGGTAAACTCACTTTTCTTTCCACTCCCACACTCGTTTTATAAACTCTTCCCTACCCAAATCAGCTCTCTTTATTCCTTCTTGTTCCAGCATTCTTTCAACGACCAACTGAGGGCAAAAACTTCTTATTATTAGCAAAACACCCAAATATAGCATACACGAAATGCATATGTATATAGAAATTTACATAAGATCACCAACCTGTGTAGCAATACCAGCATGATCAGTTCCAGGAACCCAGAGTGTAGGACATCCTTTCATTCTATGGTATCTAACCATAATGTCCTACATGTATCAGAAAAAAGCAATCAGAACAACAATAAAATTCGCAAAAATTTCTCACATTACAAATAGCTCGTTGAAGCATAATGGAAAACAAGAATACACAAGAAATATTTCCAGGTAAAAAAAGATGGAGTACAAGCAACTATGGAAACAAAATTGCAGAAGTACATCTAACACGCAATGCCATCACTGGAACAAAGAAATCAAACCCATAATACAGAATTGCACTAACAAGGATGGGCTACAAATATTATACATGCTAAACAAAAAATATGTTCCAACCTCAAGTGTCACAAACATTGCATGTCCCATGTGCAAGGAACCAGTGACATTAGGTGGAGGCATTGAAATAACAAATGGGTCACTCCCTCTCTCAAAACTTGGCTTAAAATAACCTTGAGACTCCCACCTGCAACAATCATCGTATTCAAAATCTTTTCTTGAACTTTTAGAAATCACAAAAAACACACATATATTTATGCAAAAGATGATGATGACCCACCATTTGTATATCCTTTCTTCTGATGTAAATTCAAAGTTCTTGGCTGATTCTGGTGAAGTAAAAACACCCGCATCCGATGTCCCCCCAACTGAAAACAAAATGAAACGCAAAAACCCCCTTGTAAGAAAATAAATTCGCCAACTTTCTTGAAATTTGTTTTGTACCCAGAAAATTCTCATCGGCACTCGAACACCTTTTTCTCAAAGAAATGAAACGCGAGCGATGGCGATAAATGTAACATCTTTGATGTGTAGCAAACCGAAATGGGCATAGGCGGTTATAAGCAGAGCAAGAAGAAGATAAGAGACCGTTGGACAGAGCCATTCCCCCGCCTGTATCCCAAAACACAACTCACTCCCCGCAAATTCTTTGCTCTTCCCCGGGCTCACCAACCAAAATTTCTTCGTGTGTTTAGAGAACCAGATAAGCCCATGAATCCCAACAGGCCGTCCAAATCTCTACCATTGACAAAAGACAAGCCCAGTATTTTTAACCCGAAGTCATTATTTTTTAAAAAATTATTAAATTAAAATTAAAATTTGGTTTCATTTGGTACCAATATTGATAAAATAGAAATTGGTGCAAGAGCCAAAGTCCAGTAAATTAAAAACCCTAAACTATAAATTGCAGATATAGAATTTTGGTTTTATAATTTAATTTTTTACTGTTTCGGATTATTTAACTAAAAATAAAAATAAATATTACAAAATAATTAAGTCTATAAAATTAGGTCACGTATAACAACATTACACGTGGATACAATCCTCGCAATTGCCACATCACCCTTGTTTTTATTGAGTATTTGGAATGTTAATTATATATTTAGTACATAAATATATGAATCAAATATTCAAGAATTCACGATCTTTTACGATTCTCGAATCGCAATGGATACATACATAGAAGGTAAATTTGGAAAAGAAAAAAACAATACAAAATCAATTAATAATCTATCATTATATTAAAAAATTGATAAGTTATATACTTCTTGTCAATTTGTAACTATATTTCTTGATTTTATATTTGATACTTTACCCTTTTAAGTTTTATAAATTTTTAATTATTTTTTAATGATTAAAGTATAGCTTGTATATTATGGTTATTTTAACTTATAAAAAATGCAAACTATATAACCATAATAATTATTATATTAATAAACTTAAAAAATAGCATAGTCCGAATAACGAATCATATTGTATCATGTATTATATTCGTTTTTGCACCCGGTACTCCTTATCAAATCAATTAGTTTTCCACTAAAATAATTAGGATTTTTACTAATTCTAATGAAATGATAACACATACCCAATAAGTCACACACAAATTCATTATAATAATTACGCAACTCAATTCGTGTATATCCTTAATTTTTTGTCAAAATATTACCCTTTACTATATAATAATTTCATTTAATTATATGTGAAATTTTGATTTATGTAGTATTAACATGGTTTTAAAAACCGATCGAACCGGTAGTTCGAGAAATATCATATACCAGTTCAGATTGAAAGGTGAGATCACTTTGATATAATTATAAAAAACCCTATCATTAGTATTTAATTCGTAAAATAAAATAGATTGAATACAAGAATGGAGGTATTTTGCCGGCACTGTTGCGGATCGGTGGTATTTAGCGCAAAACTCCCTCTTGAAGTGTGCAGTCCAATCATTATTCATTTACCATTCCAATTCCATTATGTTAGACGCATTACTAATATATTAATTAATAATTATTATGTGTAATAACCATTTTAATAAATAAAATAACTTACAAGTATGAGTTAATTTAATTTGCAAATCATATTTTCAACCAATGAAATCAAAATCCGATCGAGATATTTGATGGTTTAACTACGAACCGACCACCATACCGATTTAATTATTCAAAAATTGGAAAAAAACAAAAAAACTGATTGAATCCCTAAAAATCGATTAAACTTGTCAAATTATTTTTAAAATTTAAAATAAAAAATATATTAGTATGCTATTAAATTATGATTCAACCTATAAAACATTAAACCTCTAAATTAAACATTATTTTTACTACAGTGATTAAGTGACATATCCATGGCGGAAATAGTCAACAAGACGAAGACCCCAAGCTTCTGCACTGTCTGCAGTATATCTTCACAAAGTCAAAAGGCGCCATTAAATAGAACGCGCTCCTGCTTTCTCAACTACCAACCGGCCCATTTTAAATGCTTCCCATGTTATAAATCTCCACTTCATCTCTTCTTTCAAACATAATCACCAAAAATGAAACCTTTTTCCCTACTTATCGCTGCTTATCTTCTCCTATTCTCAACCGCGGTTCCTCTCTTAATCGCCGTTCGTCCTCAGCCTGATGATGATACTGGACCTGGGTATGGCGGGTTTGGGTTCATGGGTCCAGGAGGAGGGTACAATATACCCGGGTTTGTTCCAGGAGGAGGATACGGCTCTGGTTATGGTGGCCCTTACGGGGGAAGGTCAACTAATGGGGTAGTGAAAACCAGCGTTGTCTGTAAACTTAAGGGTCCTTGTTATAAGAGGAAGCTAACTTGTCCCGATAAGTGTTACAGTTCTTATAGTGGCGCTGGAAAAGGGTACGGATACGGCGGTGGTGGAGGTGGGTGCACCGTCGATTGTATCAAAACTTGCAGTGCTTTCTGTTGATTGTTTTTCATATTATACATATATGGTGTGTCTGTTGTCTATCTATATCTACACTGTGTTCTGTAATGTAACAAAATCGACCTTTTCTGCTGCTATACTTCATATTTTGGTATGAAAACAGAGATGAAGATTAAGGAAGTAACTTATGTCACAGTTAGTGTTAAATTATGATGTTGAGATCAGGACCACAAGTAGAAAGGCGTAAAAACACTGTGGGGGCATACAATGAAGAGAAAGCAACATAAAGATTAATATAAAACGGGAGATTTTGAAGAAGACAGGGGACAGAATTGGTTCTGGTATGATGTTTGAGCGATTATAACTTCGTCGTTGTGCATTAAACGGGACTAAATGTTTGCGTTTATCAATAACAAGGTTCATCAATAATAAACGAAGCAAGAATCAGATGAAAAGATTAATAGAAATGTGAGATAACTGCTCTGTAAGTTGGCTATATGACCAGCCTTTACTGGCTGAAATCTGATTTAAGCGTTTTTTTAGTTTCTCGATCAGCTAAAGACATGCTTCACATGATTCACTTGACTTTTGAGGTCGTGGGGGTTGTCATTATTATTCCCTTTTCATGCCTCTTAAAAGAAATAGAAAAATATTTTCCGAATATTAAGTTAAATCATTTTTATTTTCAACAAAAAAAACTTTATATGCACAAATTTACATGGACAAAATTGATCTGGATATTGTTCTCATTGTTTATACTGGATATCAAACCCATTAAAGGCAAGTAATCATCAACCATGAACCATCACCCTATAAATATCAAAAATATAAAAAAAACCATCTTCTATATCTTACGTCGTAGGCTCAATTCATAGAAAGTTTACTAATTGGATGAGACATCCACATTCATGTTTACAAAGGAAATTAATGTCCTAGCCGATTGATTCCCATCAATCATAAAACCTACAATATCATCAGTAGTTAACTATAAATATTCAAAATATTAAAAATTATTAAATATATGTGATGTATTTGAAATGTTCAAATATTCGTTCAAATATTCAGAATATCAACGTACTATAGCAAATCAATAAAGTTCAAAGTTGCAAATAGTATAATTTGAAGGTTCAAAATCAAATATTTTATTATTTGTCTTTAATAAATAAAAAGACGGATAAATCAAGCGGGATTAACGTTTCAACCCGATGATATAAATATTGGCTTACTTTTAAATAACGAATTTTTAGAAGGCCCAACGGCCCATTATTATTTACTTTTCTAGTTCGATCCAAGCTTCTTCTTCGTTAGGGTTTCACTGTGAAGGGATGGCTACTGCGATCTTCAGAAGGTTATTTGCTTCTTCAGTCTCAAGATTTCGGGATACTTCTGTATGTTCAAGCGTATTCTCGTCCTCCATGTATTCATCAAATGATTTTAATTCGGATCTCGATTCTGACGCGGGGTCGAACGATCCCCCAAGTGGTACTTCCCAGAATCAACGATGGATAATGGGCGATCGACCCCTTGAAAACGGCTTAGACATCGGAGTGTACAAGGCGATACTGGTTGGGCAGCTAGGGCAGACTCCAATACAGAAGCGGCTCAAGAGTGGGAAAACGGTTACCCTAATTTCACTCGGAACAGGGGGCATTCGAAACAATAGGAGGCCGTTGGATGACGAAGATCCCAAGGAGTATGCTAATCGTTGCGCCGTACAATGGCATAGAGTCTCTGTTTATCCGGAGAAGCTGGGTGAAATGGCTGCGAAGAATCTAGTACCTGGGTCAATTTTGTATGTTGAAGGTAACCTGGAAACGAAAATTTTCAATGATCCATTAACTGGTCTTGTTCGGAGAATTCGAGAGGTTTCAGTGAGAAGAAACGGACGAATTGTGTTGCTCTCAAATGCTAATCCTCAAGGAAACGAACAATTCTCTAGACCTGATATTACTGGTTTGGGTTATTTTTAAGGTATTTTTCTACTCTGGTTCTCTTTGTAGGAATGAATTTGCTTTTGCTAAAGAAGAAAATGGCTCAAAACTTGGGGTTCACCATTTCTTGTTCATGATGAAGTCTTGCATCTTAAAATTATCATTTTTTGGGTTGCTTAAAATGATTTTGCGATTTGGTCCCATGGATTTATGATTTTGATCCATAAAATCATGAGTTGATGATCACACTTAAAATCATGAGTTTACGATTTCCATTGTGATTTTGGAAATTACTTTGTTATCTTCATTTTATAATTATATATAATTTATTTGTTTTCATTATTAAACATAAAAGGATATATTAATTTTTTTTACTTAAAACACGACTATGATATCATAATTTTATCAAATACATTTAAAAAATTAAAATAATTAAATTTCACCGAACCACAATTTTAAAAATTTATATCAAACAAATTTTTTATATTTATGATAATTGTAATTTTAAAATACGAAAATATCAAAGTGGAACTCCAAATTTGAGAAGGGTAAAAGAGTACTAAAACTAATTATAATTTGTTATGTAGATCTTAAAGTTCAAAAAATTGCAAAGATTATATCCTCTAAGTTTTTAACAATGTTTTCATATTAATTCAAAATTTTGTATCGGTCCGGATTGATATGAGTAGTACGATCGGTGTATCGGTCAGTACCAAATTTTATTTTATTTTTATTTTTTAAAAATAAATATTTAATTAGTTTTTCAGGGGTCGGATCCGAAAAAACCCGAAAATCAACTCTAATACCCGGTATTGAGCGGTACCAAAAAAATACCGGTACAACCCGAAATTTGATCTTGAAAATTTTGTATTTCATCTCGAAAATCCAAAATTATTCAAGTTTAGCCACAATTTTCTATTAATGTTTAAATATATTACTAGTTTGAATTGAGAAAATGACATCTTTGGTCCTCGTAGTTTGATAGTTGTGGTAAATTTCGTCTCTGAAATTTATATGTGGCATTTTCCGTCATTATACTTCTTGACATTTTGCAAAATTGGTCCTCAAGGTTAATATTTAGTCATCTAAATTAAATCGAACAAAACAGATCCATCGTAAAATTGGTCCCCGTAATTTTGAGAAATTGGCAAAATGGTCATTCAAAACACTAACGCCGTAATTTTCAGCCATTATCTCATATTTTCTTCTACGTGGATGTCTCATATTTGCTTCTTCTAATCTTCGATGTTGCCAGTGTTTGGTGGAAGTTACGCAAATTCATCTTCGCTTCTCTTCCGTCGCCACTGCTCTACCGAATGTCCTCATCGTTTTGTCTTCGTCTTTTCGTTTATTTGTTGGTGTCGCTCGTTACCAATATTGAAGGATTTCATTTCCAAATGTGGGAAAGTATAAGGATTAATTTTGTGATACATAAAGTTAAGAGACTTAATTTGCTACAATTGACAAAGTATAATGATCAAAATTGTCAAAATAGAAAACTATAAAAACCAAATTTGCGCATCGTCCGTTTGAATTATATTTATTAACTTAAAAAATGTATAAATTATATCTCCGAACTTTTAAAAATAACAAATAAGTTATAAAAAATGCTCACAAAAATAGATTTTCTATTTACTATATTTTTAAAGGATTTTGAAATTCCAAAATAATAAATACTTTATTTCTAAAATTTGGGTATTAGTTGGCGACTTTTAAATTTGAAGTACCATCTATGTATTTTTTATATTTAGAGTAATTGATATTTTATATAAATAAAAATTATGATAGATTTTATCAATTTTTTTTAAAAAGATTATGAATCATCCTCTAATTAATTATATCATATTTCTTCACATTTGATAATTAATTAGAAGATGAATCAAACCCTATGAGTTTGTTTGGTATAACTTTTTAAAATTACGGTGTGGTGAGACGTGGTGATATACAGTGATGTATGGTGAGATGTGGTGAGATATGATGATCGTGAATTTTTAAATATGTTTGATAAAATTCTGATATTATGATCGTAATTTATGTAAAAATACTAATATACTCTTATATATATATAATAATAAATATAATTATATTATAATTAATAGAAGTAATGGTAAATTTTCAAAATCACGATGAGACCACAACTGGTTTTAACATTTGTGATGATATCGTGATTTTTTTAACGATTATCACATCGCAATTAAGCTTGTGTTTTGTATACAATTAAAAAATCACGATCTGAACATCGTACATCACCGCACTTTTAATTTGAATTCCAAATTAATTAATTTTATGAATTTAAATCATATACTTGATTGTATTTAATGAATTTAAAAAAAAAACTCAATATAATGATAATGTAACAACTGTCTAATAATTAAATATATAAGTTGTTATTTTAAACGATAAATTGATTGCAAAAAACAATAACATATAAGATGGAATCCTGTAATTTATATTGTAATAATTTATTAATTTATATTATTTTAAATAAAAGAAAGGGCGGAGGTATTTGGCGGGAAAGAGAAACAAGAAAACCCTAACTTGAGTACTATCTCTCTTTCCTTCTTTTGCAACCGTTTTACGCACTGACGCGAGCCCATTTCTCTCCGTCGAAGGGTGAAAAGGGATGTGCGAAGAGGGGACTCCAAAAGCCAGTCGAAGATCCGCGAGGTTGTCTTCTTGTGCGTCACCGGATGAAAAGCCACCGCCGAAGGCTTCCAAGTTACAGGCCTTGTCTATAGAAGATCTTGTATTTGATGGTGAACCCTTAAGCCTTGATGCGTTGATTGGTTCCTATCCAGGTAGGCGAACTCAGATTCTGGAACTGGTTAGTCTTATGGGCCCTGTGGATTCTCCAATGATGCCTCTGTTTCTTTATGGTGGATCTTTTACGGGAAAAACTAGCGTTATGCTACAGATATTCAGGCACTTGAACCGCCCTTTCGCTTATTGCAGTTTGATAACTTGTTACTCGCCTAGGATACTGTTTGAATCCATATTGAATCAGCTTTTATTTCATAGAGCAAGTGAAAGCAGTCGGTACTCAAGCGCTAAGCGCTGTGAAAAGCCTTCTGATTTTGTGTATTTGTTGCGTGAAGCTTTGAGTAACTTGGTGAATACCTCGAAAGGGAATAACGTAGAGAGTGGATCCATGAAATTCTCTTCCGGGGTGAATGGAAAAATGGTTTACTTGATATTTGATCATCTTGAGGTTGCTAGAGAATGGGATATGAGCTCTTCATTTGTCCCTCTTTTGTTTAATTTGCATCAGATTTTAAAGATGCCTGAACTGGGACTGATTTTTATCAGTAGAGTATCTCTTGATACATTTCACTCCAATACTGGCTTTGCTGAGCCATTCCAAGTGCATTTTCCCAATTACAACGAGGAAGAGTTGCGCTCTATTTTCTTGAGAGACCAAGCTAAATCGAAGCTCTATAATGCTTTTCTAGAGTACGTATTACTGCATCAGTTATGTTTTTTGGAAAATATTATCTGCAGTGAAGAATGACTTGTATATTTACCTTTTGCTTCGTATTGAACAGCTTGGTATTGCCGTCTTTCTGTCGAATCACAAGAAGAATTGATGAACTATCTGTTGTGCTTTCACCTTTATTTAAGAAGTATTGTGAGCCTCTTGATGATTTGGGAACTGTTCTTAGTGAAGAAGTCAAGCGGAAGTTATTCAGTCATCTTCAACCTTATATTGCTATGTATCTGCAGATGACAGTCTTCTCTTCGTCGAAACATTCACCGAGCGACGGATCTGTTGGCAAAAATGAGACTATGAAGAAGCAGACTTTTGAAGATATAGGATTTCATTTGTCTATATCCGCTAAATATCTACTTGTTTCTGCATTTCTTGCATCAAGGAATCCCGCAACACTAGATGCTTCGCTCTTCGACTCAACTGGCGGATTGGATAACCGAAAAAGAAAGAGAAAGTAATGGATCATAGCATAAATATCGAATATAACTTTATAGGATCATGAAATTGATATCTAAATTCATTTCATATTTTCAGGGCCTCTGAAAAGTCACTGGAACAGAAGGAAAACAAAGAACAAGAACTGCTGATGAAAGGACCCGGAACATTCCCACTTGAGAGATTGCTAGCCATATATCAGTGCATAACATCCGTAATGGATTATGCACCAGAAGATGATCATTGTGGCGGGATGTCAGCCGAAGGCTGGAATAATGCCCCAATGCCCAACATTCACTTACAACTATCCAGTCTATGCAGTGCAAATTTCATTTCCAAAGGAGGAAGCTGCCCTCTCGAAGGCTCGACTCGGTATCGGTCCATGATATCTGAAGATATGGCTTTGAAGGTACTCAATTCTAGCATTGATATAGACTAAAGTTATCGAAACTGATGCTATTTATATGATGGCTTTAAAAGGTGGCAAGAAGTCTCAACTTTCCCTTATCCAAGTACATGTACAGAAACTAAGTCATGGAATTTCAACCAAGGTACCCCTTAAAGGTATGCATTTGATCTTGATGTATGTGATCCCCTCGACTATTTAGAAAACGGTCCGATGATCCTAAAAAATCATGAACATGCGGTTTCTCGATTTCGGGTTTAGGGTAATGTATGTTAATATTTTCTAAAATAACTATCAAATGTATTTGATCTATTTTATCAAAAGACTCGGACTAAGGTGCATATTTCATATGTAAATGCTCTACTTGTAGTGTATGAACAATTGATTTACCCAAAGTTTTTAATCATTTTTTTTAAATAATTGATATGAGATTTTTAGTATCGGCGAGAATTTTAAATAGCGTTGATGTACTAGCTAGGAATGGTAAATTGACCATTGGGCATGGTTGATAATATGATAAGGTAGGTCTATTATTGGATTCGACCAATAAAATGTGATTTGTTCGTATATATAATATGTACAAAAAATTTGTTTGCATATTGTTTATATTTTTAAAAATTGTATTCATATTCGTTTGTATTTGTGTTTAAATCCATTCATTTTATGTTTGAGTTACATTTGATCGTCCATGAAGAAACAGTACAAAAAACATTTAAACCCTAATTGTGAATTTGTTCACAATCATGTTTTTTTGAACATTTATCCATGCTTGTTTGGTTGTTGATTCAATATATATTTAATGATTATGAATTACATCATATGCTTGTGACAAAAAGAAAATGACAAGGATGACAAACTGAGTATAGTTTAGCAAAAATCGTAACAGACATTCATTTTGTAGCAGTCAAGGTTGAGCTACACTTGTCCAAAGTTCTTGTAACTTTGATGCCAATAATGAACTCTCCGGTGCATTCCGGGATCCTATTATTCAATTTCGCAAAGTATTACAATAGAAACTATATGTCATTGCAGCATTTCATATCCATCAATGATAAGTTAGAGCAAGTTATGCATGTAATTAGGTTACCTTTGTATTTCTCAGGTACTGAAGAAGCACATAGATACAATCTATCTTCTCTCGAGATTTCTAAGCCCTGTGAATTCGCTAGTCTGTCCAGTACTAGACCAATAAAACGATATGCAATCATACTCGTGCTGCTGCTGCCTTGTTGCAGATCAAGATACTGATTATTAGTGCTTCCCTGATTATGTATTTCTTCCATTGGGTAGTCATAGAGCTCCGTTTTACATGCGACCGAAGAATGGCTTCTTCCAGTGCATTTAGTGGAAGCAGATTGAGATTCAACGTCACCCGATTTTAACTTGCTTGTTGAGGTTGAATGCAGCTCATTTACCGCTCTCGGTACCGTGTTTATACTTCGTTCACTCGGTGATTGGAGAGGAGACTCATTGTCTTTCGTCGAAGCAGTCGAAAGCAATATTGAAGGGTTCGTTTCACCAAATGAAGTCCCCTCGATTTCATCGGTGTCATCATCCGAGGTGCACAAATCATCACTCCCTTCAAATTTGTCCATATATCGAAGAGAAAAGTGTTCGTCGAGTTCATGCTCGGGTAATAAATCGGATATGGCTTGTATTGCTTGTGCACTTACAGTCAGAACACACTCAATCTCTTTCTGCATTACATCCTTGTTTAGTTTTGAGCAAATATGCCGAACTTTAGAAACAGACTCTTTTCGGCATTTCGGAGTTCGAGAGTTTCCGTTAATGACTTCAACAGCTTCAATCACATATCTTGGAAATTCATCTAACGACTTGCACTCTAAAAGATACTCGGTTAATAAATTCCGTGTCGCCATACGAAGACCTCTAATAGACAATTCAGACTTCGGATCAACCAAAGCTTGTACCTTTTTCAGTTCCACTAATCGTACTACCGTTTTATCCTTCATATTAGTAATCGCCTTCATAATTTCATTTTGCATCGCTTCACTTTCAGACGAAATTCTTCTGAAATCTTGTACTGAAGAACGATTCATTAGCCGCAAGGATAAGCTAGCAACACTTAATGCATCAGCCAGTCTTTCTTTGTTTTGAACAACATCAATGCTATGCATCATCTCCATAAGAAGCTTCTTCACTCCGTGAATTAACTTATGAAACGCCCCGGCAGATTTCGGGGGATGCAAAGACGGGACGTAGCCAGTGACCCCTTGTAGCTTCCGTTTCATTACACGTAAAGTTCTAAGAGGGAAACCTTCAAGTACATTAATCACACTATTGGTTGCAGCATTATAATCTTCATTTGTAGCTAAATGCGTAAGCTCGTTGCTGTGAAAATTTCTTCGGTCCTTCAACAGTTGAAATAATTGCTTCACTTTCTTTCTGGAATCATCACGATTATCAGCAATAAGCTTCGAAAGAAAATCCTCAATAGCCTTCATGGTGTTACCACTTAATCTACCAATCTTCGTAGTTCTTTCGGTAAGTAGCTCGATAAAAGAGGACAAGCCTTTTTCGGTCATATTATCCAGCAAGATGAATATATCTCGAAAACCATTACGTAAAATTGAAGTTTTTAAATCCTCTTCTAACAGTGGTTTCCGGTTCCCATTGCTATACACCGCAAATGACTTTTCAATACACATTCGAACATCTTCGTAAAATAACTGCAATCAATTTAACATACACACATCAACTATCATGAATATAAGTGCAGTTTTATAAACTGGAACGAATATTGCAACACACGTAATGTTTATCGAAAAATATCACAAGTTAAATATCGAATATTGCTACTCACATCACCTTCCCAGATAAACGACTCCGGTAGCATTCTGAGAAACAACAATGGAAGATAAATTAAAGTTCATTTTTCATGCAAGTCAAGTACCCTATGTAAATAATGGATACAAAATACTGAAAAAAAACCATACTTTTTAGTGTTAGGAAGTATTTCGTCAATCAGTTTTAGTTCGTTCCCGGGTAAAGGTAAATCCATCAACCACCTGTCACATTGCTTAAGAATTGAAATTTGCGATAATCAAATACGATTGAAACAAAGGAATAATAGGCGATGAAGGAAGCCTTACCGCCGTTTGGTTCTAAGGAGAGACTCGTCTTTCATAATTTGAGATGTCAAGGCTTTTAAATCATGTTTATACAAATCCAAGCCTTCCACATTCTCCATTCTTTCAGCTACATAGTTTTGCAAAAAAGAAAGAAACAAGTTCAAGTAGTTTGTAGTGACAACAGCTTTGAAATGATCAAAACATCTATGCAAAATCATTGTGGGCGATAAGAATTTATCTTTACAGTTTTCATAACTAAAACGTTTTGAGGGCCTAAAATTGAAATGAACCCGTGAAAAAATATTACAAAAATTAAACTTTTATACTAAAGAACGGACATTCATGAGCAAATACATGGATTCAAAATTAGCATAAGAAAACCTGGGTACTGCAGCCGAACTTGGGCTTAATGAATCTGATAACTATCAATGATTCATTGCTTTCCTAAAAAGCCGTATTGGGTTACTCACAACTTCACATTACTGTTCTGTAACCCAACCCAGGCACCGAATCTCCCGATTTCTGAGAATTCTACTCGTGAAGAAAACCGTTCTGTCTGACCGTTAAAAATAGTTTCTCATTTATCTCAACTGAAATTAGAGGAATTCGTTCCACGGCGAATAGGAATCTGATCTAATTTTCTGTAGCACAAAACTGATTTCTGAACTGCACAACTTTTGCGCTTCTGCATCAAGTGAAAACATCAAGCGATTTCACAGATTTTCTTGCGGCGAAGAAACCTAAAATAAATTGGGCCCAAGAAACATGATCACGAGCCCAAATTCATCCGTTGGGCTTCTAGTCATCTCCAAGTCCATTTTTTATTAACATTATTATTATTATTATTGTTTTAACTAAGTAGAATAAAAAATATTTTAATTCTGTTTTGATATCCAAAATTAATTAAAATTGATCTAAATTTAAAAATTTAAGAATTGTTCTTATTAATCCAAATAAATCGTTACGATCAAAGTCTTATGAAATCCAAAGCTTCCCCAAAATGCTTATCCTTGAGAGCAATAAACTCTTTAACCTCCACCGGACGGAAAACAGGATCCGGATAAACCGGCAACGGCGCAACCGTACACTCCGTAGCAGGAGCTGAGAAGTACCCAACGGTTAGCCGATGAGCATCTGCATTTGGAACAACACGATGATACGCCGCCTTGAAGCATGAATTTGAAAGAATGTGCATGAGATCTCCTAAGTTAACGACAAGAGCTCCGGTCACCGGAGTAACAGATGACCATCCGGAACATTGCCGGAAAACTTGAAGTCCGGTGGTGTTGTTTTGAAGGAGAATAGTGAGAAGAAAAGTGTCTGTATGTGGAGCTAACCCAATAGCCTTGTTAGGGTTTGGACAATTAGGGTAAGAATTTAACTGCAGTGGATCCACTGGATTGTCGTAAAGAAATGAAATTTGGTTCTCGTCTTCTTCTTCGCTAACTCCCATGGCTTTTAAGACGATGCGCAGAAGCTTATGAGCTAAAGATTTCATCTCCTTCTGATAATCCTCCATTACAGCGCTGTCACAAACAATAAGAACAAATAAAAGAGTATTTTTAAAACCCTAAATTGATTTGATAAGTACTACAATTTAAGTAATTGTAAATACTAAATAGATTTAAATTGTTCTCTATTTAAAACCCAAAAACAAAATCATTAAAACCAAACTTAAAAAATCATATTTTAATTTATCTAATTCAAAATCACAAAAAGCACAAAACTAATGCATTCAAATTCATAATGAATAAACGGATCGTATTTGGATCAATGTTATCAAATATAGTTCGTTCGTTGAATTTGATTTTTCACCGAGTCATCAAAACATTGTCGAATCGTTGCCGACTCAGTAGTGAACCGTTATTAAAAATTATTAACTTAATTTTTTTTTTAATTAGGCCGGTTGACGGACCAACCGTCAAGGTCAAACGAATTGGGCTGAGTTTAAAAACATTGGTTTGAATTTCAAGTTAGCCATATAATTGAAACCTTATAGTAACATATTCTACTCATCTTTTATACATATATAAGACTAATAGATGACATTAAATTGTTACCAAAAATCCTCGTAGTCATTAGGCCAAAGGAGTTTAGAATGTGGTACGGGAGACCCGATAATCGTAAACCCTTCGTGCCACATTTGTTTATCGAAGAAGGGAGAAATGCGAGCCACACCATAACCGGTGGCTCCGGTGGGTGATCGCACCGCTAAAAGCTTGGTTTCTGGCGGAAGAGAAAATAGACGATGAGTTTGCTCGTTAACTTTCTTCAATAAATTTTCCGGAACTCGGTGGTTTATAACTTGAAACATTCCCCATAATGCACACGCGTTCCTTATCTGATCTACGACATCGTCAGCATCCAAGTCAATCACCGGAGGTGAAAGTAAGTCGATTTGTGACTCCGGATCCTCCCATGTATGAGTTTTCGGAACTTGAAGAACGGAAGAGAAATCGAGAGGGAGAATTTGGTTAATTTCAATGTTGGATTGAGAATAAGCATTTGAAAGAGAAGAATCCATTTTTGCAAAGGAATTTGAAGTTGTGAATTATGGTTTGAGAAATGAATATTTAATTTAACAACCTTAACTACTTTTGTCTACTAATACATCAGCGTTTGTCAATTCTCATTTTTAATAATTCTGGCTTTAATTGTTTTTGTCTTTTTATTCTTAATTTTAGAAAAAAGTTATTTAAATATATTATACATTTTATATTAAAAAAAATTCTTACAACACACACATTTAAATCTAAAAAAGTTACAATAATTTACTAATTAAGATTTATGATTTAGAATTTAAGGTTTAAAGAGAGAAGTTGTTAGAGATTATTAAGTTAATATTGTATTTATTGAAAGTTTCCCAAGAAAACGTGACGACCTTGTGAAATCCATGAGTATTGTCTTTTTGGGAATAAAGTTATAATATTGTTTCTAAGAATTCGTTTTATTGGTATAAGTTTGAGGGAGTTTTTGGGTATAACTTTGGATATAAGTATGATTCAATTTTTCTTAAAATTATATAAATATTAAAAAAATCTTAAAATTGTAGAGCAGGCTGGGCTGTTCAGGTTTTTGGGTCTTATTTTGTGGATTTCATTTGTTGGCCCAATTACTTAAAGCCCAATTTGAACTGCCAATTTGAAATATTATTTGTTCTCCTTCCCTCTCGGCTCTCTGTTCCAAGTCCTACTTTGTCTAAGGCGCGTGACACTACCCAATACCGGCGTTCCCTATCAGAAAGGCAACCGCATCTCCCGTGAGTTTTCTATAATTTATGATCAAATTGAGTTACTCGCTGGCTTGCCGAACTTTAATTTTCGTTGCCTTTGAAAGTATTTATTTTGTTGATGTTACATGCTCGGGTTCTTACATCAGCTAAGCTATGTCTCTTACATGAGTTGGCATATGTTAAATCAAGGGGGGAATCCTTATTTTTTTGGTCCGGGTGGCACTATGCATTGAGATCATGCTTTTAGATACATGATACTTCATTTTGTCCTTCAACTGAAGTTGTGACTTGCTTGTGTTACTCTTATATTGTTTGATCAGCTTCCTCGTATTCAAATCACGGACCCAATTGCTCGATATTATGGTCTTAAGATGTTAAGATAATCCGCCCTAGTGAAACTGCTGGACAATACATCATTTACAGATATGTGATCTGAAAAAAAGCAAAAAAGCAAGTTTTTCAGGGAAATGCATGTCCATTTTTTTGATTTCGGTATAAAAAATTGGTTAAATGCATGCTTCCTCTGTCCTTATAGTTACATTGGCTAAATGAAATATGTTAGCTTAGGCTCTTTAAAGCTTGTTTTTATCATTGGCTCTAGAGACCTTGGCTTATTTCTTTTCTTTTTTAATCAGTGTGCTTAATGCTTAATGCTTATAGATTATTTTTAAATTATTTAATTAAAATTTTAGTTTAAAATTTGCATTTTATGTCAGATTTATTGTTGGATTAGATGAGATCAAGATGAGCCTCAAAACGTTAAATGAGATGTGTACCTTTGATTTCCCTAAAAACACTCTTTTCCCTTTGAGTATTTCTCGGATCATTCTCTTCTTCTTTTGGTGCTTCATTTCCCTTTATTCCAAACATTCTACATTGTCAGAAAGAACAAAATGGTAAGAAGCTTTCGATTTTATTGCATTCTTATGGTGCTTGGTTTGAATACGTGTTAATTTTATTGAAATGAAAACAGGCGAATTCGGTATCAGGGATTGCGGTGAGTGATGAATGCAAGCTCAAATTCTTGGAGCTTAAAACCAAAAGGAACCATAGATATATCGTGTTCAAGATCGATGACAATGTCCACCAAGTGATCGTTGAAAAAGCTGGGGAAAATACCGAAACTTATGATGATTTCACTAACTCTTTGCCCGATAACGAGTGTCGATACGCAGTCTTTGATTATGACTTCACCACTGATGAAAACTGCCGTAAAAGCAAGATCTTCTTCATTGCTTGGTATGTTTTAGGCCTAGATTTTTTAGTTAGGATTATTTTGTTCGATGTTTACGATGAATGTAGGTCACCGGAGATTGCGAAGGTGAGAACGAAGATGCTTTATGCAAGTTCGAAAGATAGGTTTAAGAGAGAACTCGATGGGATTCAAGTCGAGCTTCAAGCGACTGATCCGAGTGAGATGAGTTGGGATATCGTTAAAGCTCGAGCATTCTAATGCTCGAAATCTCGCTTGGCTTTTGCATGATTNAGAGATTATTAAGTTAATATTGTATTTATTGAAAGTTTCCCAAGAAAACGTGACGACCTTGTGAAATCCATGAGTATTGTCTTTTTGGGAATAAATTTATAATATTGTTTCTAAGAATTCGTTTTATTGGTATAAGTTTGAGGGAGTTTTTGGGTATAACTTTGGATATAAGTATGATTCAATTTTTCTTAAAATTATATAAATATTAAAATTGGATACGGGAAAAATTGTAGAGCAGGCTGGGCTGTTCAGTTTTATTGGGTCTAATTTTGTCGAATTCATTTGTTGGCCCAATTACTTAAAGCCTAATTTGAACTGCCAATTTGAAATATTATTTGTTCTCCTTCCCTCTCTCTGTTCCTACTTCCTAGTCCTAGACCCTGGTTTGTCTAAGGCGCGTGACGCTACCCAATACCGGCGTTCCCTATATGAAAGGCTACCGCATCTCACGCAAGCTTTCAATAATTTATGATCAAATTGAGTTACTGGCTGGCTTGCTGAACTTTAATTTTCATTGCCTTTGAAAGCATTTATTTTGTTGATGTTATATGCTCGGGTCCTTTTCTTTTTCGTTGTGGTTTACGGGTTTTTTGTGTTAACTTGATGACAATCATGTTGTGGCGGTTTGATACGTTCCGAGAAGGGGGAATTTTGAATAAGAGGGAATGGAAGATAAGAATTGAGAGGGAGATGGATACAGAATTGAGTGAGAAAGAAGGTAGAATTGAAGAGTGAGAAAGTTCAGATAAGATAAGTTCAAAAGATGTGTTTAAGTACAAAAGAAGGATATATATATCCTTGATACGTTCTGACAAAAGCAACGGTGATATATCCATTGGCATAAGATTAGGTTGATGGACTCATATTGTTGGGTTGGATCCATTCCATGCTGGATCAGTTGATTGGACTCTTCTTCCTTGTGAGCTCGATCCATGTTCATCACTTGTTCCAAGGTTTCTTCTTCCGAATTGTCTAAACCTGCAGCAGATGGAACAAATTAGTATGTTATTAAGGGAGTTCGTGACACGGTTATTCCCGGACATGGCTATTTTTTGTTAAGAAAATTATAGTAAAATAAGTGCGTTGATGGAATTATCCGTGCTTTATTTCTAATTGGTAGATTTCATTTATTAATCTTGTATTGACTTGTGGCTAATAACAAAGTATCTCTTCAAAAATTTTCTGATTGTTAGGTTTCAGTTAATTAATACCGATGCTTTGATTTGTTAACTTGTTAACTGAACTGATGTATGTGATGGGTTATTTGGATGATTGCAATGAATACAGGGCAAATATGGTTTTGTCTGAAGAGGAGATAGTGAAACTGTATAGAATAAGAAAGACAGTGATGCAAATGTTGAAGGATAGAGATTATATGGTGGGTGATTTTGAGATTGCAATGACGAAGGCTCAATTCATTCATAAGTATGGTGAAAATATGAAGAGATAAAACCTTTTCATACTCTAAGGGAATGCAGCTGAACACCTCTGACCAGGTTGTTCTATTTTCTTTGGTCTGATTGTTTTATATATTATATAAGGTATTTTTTTCCTTTAATGAATAGAAAATAGTGTGTGCATAAAGGTGATGCAGCATGTTTATCAAGCTTTTCTTCTATGTATTTGTATTGCCTTGAATCATTCTGAAGGTCACCGTGTTTCCATAACAGAAACTTGGGGTTAAGACAATGAAAACTTATACCAATAAAATGAAAGATGAGAACATTCATCGAGCAATCCTGGTCGTGCAACAGAGTTTAACTCCTTTTGGGTTAGTGAAATATCTTCAAAGTTCCACTTGGATGTTTTCCTGGTTATTTTCTCACGCATTGTCTATTTTTTTCTTTATGTGATTCTCCAAGCATTGTATGTTATTGGACTCAATGTATGTTATGGATAATCTTATAGGAGGCTGAGCTCCTAATCAACATAAAAAAACATGTTCTTGTCCCCGAGCACGTTGTGCTGACACCCAAAGAAAAGAAGACTTTGCTAGAGAGATATACTGTGAAAGAAACAGGTTAATTTTCAATTTTTTAGCAGGAACGTCAAATTATGGTGATTGTTGTAATAGAGGGTTCTTTAGTCTCATAAGTGACACTCGAGATTTCCATTATCAGCAGATAAGCTATGTCTCTTACATGAGTTCACATATGTTAAATCAATGGAGAAAACCTTCTTTTTTTGGTGCGGGGTGGCACTATGCATTGAGATCATCCTTTTAGATACATGATACTTCATTTTGTCCTTTAAATCAAGTTGTTACTGCTTGTGTTACTCTTATATTATTTGATCAGCTTCTTCGTATTTAAATGACTGCCAAATCGCTCGATATCATTGGCTCATGAGACCTTGGCTTACTCATTTTCTTGCTTAATCATCGTGCTTAATGCTTATAGATTACTTTTAAATTATTTAATTAAGATTTTAGTTAAAAAATTGCATTTTATTTCAGATTTATTGTTGGATTAGATGAGATCAAGATGAGCCTCAAAACGTAAAATGAGATGTGTACCTTTGATTTCCCTAAAAACACTCTTTTCCCTTTGAGTATTTCTCGGATCATTCTCTTCTTCTTTTGGTGCTTCATTTCCCTTTATTCCAAACATTCTACATTGTCAGAAAGAACAAAATGGTAAGAAGCTTTCGATTTTATTGCATTCTTATGGTGCTTGGTTTGAATACGTGTTAATTTTATTGAAATGAAAACAGGCGAATTCGGTATCAGGGATTGCGGTGAGCGATGAATGCAAGCTCAAATTCTTGGAGCTTAAAACCAAAAGGAACCATAGATATATCGTGTTCAAGATCGATGACAATGTCCACCAAGTGATCGTTGAAAAAGCTGGGGAAAATACCGAAACTTATGATGATTTCACTAACTCTTTGCCCGATAACGAGTGTCGATACGCGGTCTTCGATTATGACTTCACCACCGATGAAAACTGCCGTAAAAGCAAGATCTTCTTCATTGCTTGGTATGTTTTAGGCCTAGATTTTTTAGTTAGGATTATTTTGTTCGACGTTTACGATGAATGTAGGTCACCGGAGATTGCGAAGGTGAGAACGAAGATGCTTTATGCAAGTTCGAAAGATAGGTTTAAGAGAGAACTCGATGGGATTCAAGTCGAGCTTCAAGCGACTGATCCGAGTGAGATGAGTTGGGATATCGTTAAAGCTCGAGCATTCTAATGCTCGAAATCTCGCTTGGCTTTTGCATGATTCAATGGCAAAAGCCATTATTACATTCTAATGAGATTTTATTACAAGAATTCATGCTATATTTATGTTATATTGTGACTTTTTGTTTGTTTGGTAATTATTACATTTTACTATTTCTGTTGTTTTTTTGGTTCCTGATCAATAATTAATTGTTTATATTCTTTAATTTCTAATTATTTTCATAAATATTACATTTACTGAAAATAATATAACATATAAATCAAATTTAAGTTATTAAATAATTTCAAATTAAAAATAACATTCGAAGATTCTCTTTCATTCGATTGAAACCTTGTAATAAGGTGAATAAACATTAAACACACATTACATCTATATCTAAAATTGGACCCGAGTAGTCTCCAATCGATTTAACATGTTTTTTAATACTTAAAATGTGTGGATTGCATTTTTATTGTTTAAATTAAAAAACAACATATTTCAAATATCCTCATCGTATATATGTTTGGTTGTAATTAATTGGATAGTTACTATTTAGATATACATTAAATTTGTATCATATTATTTTTAAAATATAATAATTAATATATACTATCACCATAGTCTTATATCCCATATAAACCGATCCATACGGGAACAAAATTATGGGCAATTTGAATTCAATCAAATCAAAATAATGGAATCTAAACTAAATTGAGATTGGAATCAGGTGAACTGACCAAAATCGATCCCATTATAAAACATAGCATTACTTTATCTCATCAATCATGCAGATCTAACAATGATTCAGTGTCTAAAAGTGTCCCCCCATAAGGTTTCGATCAATCATGAAGACCGAACAATAGTTCGGTAGCCAAAACCATTAGGCCATAGGGTTTGGCCACCATAAACACAACTCAATAATCATATACCTAAAAAACATATATATTAAAGTCTTCAAACATTATATTAAGAATTAAAGTTATAAACAATTATTTATTTTAAAAAATAAAAAAACTATAATAAAGAGAAAATAAATAGATGAAAAGAACACAAAAATAAGACGTTTCTTTTTAGGGATATTGTGTAAAATGTGGTGGATTTTGAATCCATCATATTTTTTATGGTGATTCGCATTTGGGAAACGTGAACATTGAAAAACGCGTTGACTTGCGTTTCCCAAACGTGAGCCATTAACCGAACAGAACCCACGCTGAAGGGGACTATGAAGAGAATCAAAGAAAAGGCTCGAGCTTAGACTTCCATCGTCATCCGACGATCACTCGCTCTATGGAAAATGTGCAAATTCATCAAATCTCGTGCAAAAAAGCGACTCGCTTTTGACAAACTCGATTGATATTAAATTTTAGATTTAATAGTAAAATTTAGCAAATTTGTTATGATATTTTATATTTATGTTTAGTTTTAAAAATTTTAATTAAGTTATTATTTTATTTACATATTCCTATTATATATTGATTAATTTATGTTATCATTTAATTACATATTCAATGGGTGGGTCAGAACTCACACCAACAAAAATGATCGAGGTTCTCGATCTAAGTCATTAAACTTTTTCTGAGTTTATTATTTTACACATAATATTACTATTAGGGTTTAAACGAATCGAACTTAGCCGAATTTTAGTGTTTTCTTAACATTCGGATTCGACTTGAAATATACAATGTTCGGTCCCATGTTTGGTTCGGGTTAGAAAGCCGAAAAATGTATGATTTGAGGTTCGGTTTGAGTTCGAATTAATAAAAATAATATATATTTTAATATATATAATATAAATTAAATACTATAATATATTAAATTATTAATTATATAAATATTATAATATTATTGGCTTTCTAANCGCAAATCCCATAAACTCATATGTAATTGAATCCATCTTTAAATGTCATGATATTGCACGACATGTGGGAATTATGACACGCCTTATAAACGATCTTGCGACATCCCTGGTTGGTATTCTTTTCTATCAATAAGCTCGAAAATTCTACTGAATCATTGTTTTTTGGATTAAAATAGGATGAGATGAAACGAGGGGATGCACCGAAATCTATCCAATGCTATATTTATGAAACCGGAGCATCCATTGAAGAGGCACGAGATCATTTGAATAATGTGATTCAAGAGTCATTCTGAAGGTGATGGATTTGGAATGTTTACTAGTCCAGTTGAAAATATTCTTGTCCAAATCATGTTCAAAGTTTGTTCTCTATAGAACATAAGTTGTTTCTAATGTTGTTTGTGTACTGAATAATATAATGTAAAACAATTTTGGTTATAATATTTAAAATAGAATTTTTGAATTTTATTTTTTTGAGGAAATGTTTATGATTTGATTTATCTGCCCTAGTAATATGATGTTTTTGTTGAACTTTTTTTTTGGAAATATGATTTTTATATTTATAAATTTGTTTTTAAATATGTTTTCTATTTCTAATATTCATTTTATTTATAATTAGTCTTCTAATAGATGAATATTAAGCATACATTTTTAATATTTTTATATCAAATAATTTTATAATTTATGCTGATATATAAATAAAGATATATGAGTATTTTCACATATTTTTTAAGTTTCTATTTATAAATCAAACACATTATTAATATATTATCACATAAACCAAATATATTTAGTTTTAATTAATCGTACAAAATCAATATAATTTAATCGTACTCAATATTAAACATTGTCAATCTCATATAATCCTATCATTTTAATCAAACAAGACCTCAAATGGGTTAGTGATAATGTCATATATAATGGGTGATGTCCCTCTACAAATGGCCTTTTTTGGTGATATGTGACTAAAATGTACCTTGTTAATTTTTTGACAATTGATTTCAAATCGACATTTGATCAAGGAAGTTAAATCGGTCGGTATGAGCGATTTTTCCTATATATCGGTGGTATACCGGTGATATATCGTAATATCGGTGTACCGGTCATAACCGATATTTACCGATATATCGAGCGGTATACCACCTGTTATCGCTGCTAAAAATCAGTAATAACAAAATTTAGACCATCTGGGTAGGGGTCCTATGAAAAAGTAATATGAAACAAGAAGTAAAAAGACATGATTTTTGTAGGTAGAAAACTTTTCTATAAAAGAAATGATAAAAAACCACCTCGGCCGTAACCTTTGAATTCACTATCAACGTCAAGTTTTCATATTTACAACCCTAGAATAAGATGTAGAAACCGAAAGAAAAAAGATTATCTTCGGTGGCCATAGTCGTAGGTTTTTCGGTCGGAAAATAAGTAGATAACGGTCTCCTCCTTAGGTCATCGATAAAACCCTACATCAGGTCAGCCCTCCATTAGGTCAACCATCAAAACTCTCCTTATTAACACTTTAATCATGTTTATATAGATGATTAATCCAGCCATATTCTAACTCTCTCGACCCATCAATAATGAAATCCAATAAATAATTACCCATTAATATTTAAATTAATGACTCATTACTCTCAAAATTAAGCACAAGGATCTACTAAATAAGTAATATGATCCAAATACCACGAAAAACTATAAGCAATATCAAACATCAAAATATCTCGATCTGTTTAATTTCTCGACTCATGAATGACTATATAAAAATATATGTGTTATCAAATAATAAATTTCTCATGGCGATATCAGAAGTCCCCTGATTTGCGTAGTCCAAGGATTCGAGTACAAAAATCACAAATTTGCCATGAGAATATTATTGGAATACACTCACAATAGTAGTATTGTATTTTGTAACAAATATACCAGACATGAGTGAACAAGCATATCTCAAATAAATAAATATTACTGAATAAATATCATCAGCTCATAAAACTTCATATATACTTCTAAAATAATGAGTGGGGATATTTTCTTATTATTACTGAACCTGACATTATCTATGAACTTTATAAAAGTCTTCGATGACTTTTTGTATCATACGTTGTCTTTAAAATTTTTGATAGTTTACGACCATCGATAATACTCTTGGTATGTGGGAATATCTCGACATGTCCGAATAAAAAACTTCACAAATCCTCGTATAACAAGTATGATTTTCTGAACGCAAATAAAATATTCCTCGTTGTTGGGCACTCTTATGATAACTCTAGTTATAACTGTGAGTCACCGGTCATAAATAAAATTTAGTGAAATCAACACCATAAGGTAGTCATTTGATCATATTGATCGTAAATGAAAATACCTTATCATATATAACGAAATCCATGCCGTAGGACCATCAATTGGTCATCTTGATTGTAAATGAAATTACCCGAGCATAGATAACGAAATGTATGACATTGGACCATCACTTGGCGAGTTTAACAAATGAAGTCATGCCATAATGTGGCTTCATAATATCTCCGATAATAAATATTCTTCTCTTTATCGTAAATAACACAATATTCTTGCAAGTGTGAGAGAAGCCCTGGAGCGCCATGAAGCTGAAATGGCAGGCTTTGTTTCGAAGAAGCTCACCGTCGGAACTATCGAAGAACTCCATCTATTCCATAATGCTGTCAAAAGGTTGTGTACCGTTGTCATCATATCTCATTTATCTCACACAATTCTTATCTTATTCATTCTATACTAGTTGGGATCCCGAAGAAATCGATAAGCTTCTGGGATACATGCAAACGTGCTTTGAATTACTAGATCGGTTCGTAAACGAGACTGTCGAGCATGTTATGAGAGAGCAAGGGATTCTCGTAACCCTATTTCTTAGAGAAGCGGTAAAATAAAAAAAACTCATATTTACGAATGTTTCATATTATTGTACAAATATTTCGCAATTTGATTGCAGTGGAAATATTTAATTGGAGGATTCATGCAAGAAGTTGAGTGGTACTCAACGGGGTATACTCCAACTCTAGAAGAATACATCAACATTGGATCGACATCAATAGCTATGCCCATGTTCTTATCGCACTCGTATTATGTCGTTGCAAATCCCATTAACTCATATGTAGTTGAAGCCATCTTTAAATGTCATAATATTGCACGACATGTGGGAATTATAACGCGTCTTATAAACGATCTTGCGACATCTTTGGTTGGTATTCTTTTTTATCAATAAGCTCGAAAATTTGATCGAATCTTTGTTTTTATTTTATTTTTTTGAATAAAATAGGATGAGATGAAACGAGGGGATGCACCGAAATCTGTCCAATGTTATATTCATGAAACCGGAGCTTCCATTGAAGAGCCACGAGATCATTTGTATCATATGATTCATGAGTCATTTAAGACGATGAATGAGCATATAATCAATGCAAATTCTACATTTCCTAGGGAATTTATTGAAATTTCAATTGGTTTCATAAGAATAATGTTGTTTAGTTATTCTAAAGGTGATGGATTTGGAATGTTTACTAGTCCCGTTGAAAATATTCTTGTACAACTCATGTTCAAAGTTTGTTCTCTATAGAACAAAATTATTTATTAGTACTTTTTAAACGAGTTTTTAATAATTTACCTCATAATACATCATATTCATGTGCTTTCAATGAGATCATGTACTGTTAAACAATTTTATAATGAGAAAATATACATTCAGTTCAATAATTTTTAATTTTCTTACAAAATTAGTTTTTGTAATGACATATTTAGTTAATGAACTGTAAGTTTTTCGTAGATTTGATCATCCAAACTTGCAAAATTTGTCAAATCAAATTTCCAAAGTGGTTTCCGAAATTTGATTTTGGCCAAGGACCTCATTTGATAAAATTAAAAACTTTAGAGACCAATTATACTACATACTATAATTTGGGAACTCGTTTTTCCATAACTTGTAAAATATATGGTCACTTTTGTCATCTTCGTATTTTAGAGATCAAAATCACCATAATAAATGTTGGGGAACAAAATTACCAATATCGTGAAACTATTATAACCAAATTTACATGTCGCTCATTTCATACTAATACATACGAGAAACAATGTTTGTGTCTGCAATATTGTGCATAACATTATAGACATATGGGTAACATTAGAATGAGTTTCAATATAAGATTCGAGATTTCAAAACCATTGATACAATTTAATTGATAGAATTTATTTTTTGAAAAAGTTAAAAATATATATCACTCTATCCTCACATGTATATATGACCAATATATAGAATATATACGATTATTGTTATAGAAAATTTCTCGTAATTATTTTCCACTAAAACCCTATTAGTTCTTTATTTCATTGTCATAAACCATAAACCCTAACGTGGACCATCAATGACCAAGTGATTGTTACATCCCTTGACTATTGTCACGAATAAATAGGTCCATAAAAAATTTGTTTCGCTGCATATTCCTTGAATAATTTAAATTCGAACGAACCAAACTTTCTATGTTAACGTTCGTTTATAATTTTAGTCAAACATTGTCATATTTGTTCGTATTTATTCAAACATGAATTCAAGTTTGACTATTGTTCAAATGACCAGTTCAATTTTTTCAAGTTTAATATTGAAATTTGAGTCATGTTTGCCCACGACCCCCTAACTTACGGGTTGGGTAAAGGGCATACCCTCAAAGTTACGAAATTGTAAATATAGTACAGTTTTTGATAAAATATATACATTTATAACCCTCAAACTTTAATTAAATGCAAATAAGATACCTCAAGTTTCCAATACCGTTTATTATTGACACTTGAACTCGTAAAATTTTAATATTTCATTCACAATTGTCTAACATCAAAGATAATTTTTGTATAATTTTTCAAACGAGTCCTATTTATGTACTTTGTAATGAGTTTTCAAACGGTTTTCAACTTATGGAAAATCGGGTGCTAAATGTCAGGGGTAAAAAACAAACGGTATTGATAACTTTTGATAACATTCTTGCAGTTTCGTAAGTTGAAAGATATGTCATTTACATAGCTCGTAAGTTCGGAGGTTAATTATACAATTTTCTCATTGAAATTCAATATACTAAATTTTTTATATTAAAAATTGAAACAATAAAAGAATATAATTTAATATTTATATGAGATAAAAATATTATAATATTTATAATTCAATAAAAAATAGTAAAATATTGGATACATGATTTGAATATAATGCATTATAGTTTTTTAAATTCTAATATTTAATAATATTTGTATATTAAATATAAATATAATAATATATTTGTTCATACAAAATGTTCATTTTCGTTCAAAATATTCGAAAATGAACCAATCATATACAAGTCGATCCTGAGTGACATTGATGAAGTTAGTTTGATTTAATAAATTGATCAGCTGATAATCCATCGATTTGAATTATTAAGTCCAATTTGTGATATGATTGTATTTAATAGGTGTGTTGAAATATGACAATTGTATGACACCGTAAATAAGAGATAATTTGAATTGATTTATAAAAGATACAAACTAATTTCCCGATGAATTCTAATCGAACATGAAGTCTTCACTTCTTTAATTTTACAAATTGAATATTCAAATACACTTAAATTCGGACAAAGGCTGTCGTTTTTCCTGAAATAGTTATTTCTTTATTATTTGGTTGCAGAATGCAGACCGCGTCAATCTGTATCTATTTATTGCCTGGAAATTGTGTACAGTAACGTAACCGTATTGTCTACTTTTAAAATACTCATACTTTTTTTATTATTAAATTTATAACATTTGTCAAATTTTTAATTTACATTCTAACATCAATTCACTGTTCACGAACATTAAATTGATGATATAAATAAATAAATTATGATAATATAATAAAAAAATATTTATTTAATAATTTTAACTAAAATAACATATAAAAAAATATTTAATTTTAAAATTTCAACTATCCTCATTTTTATAGATTACACAATTTATTTGTATTTGTCAATATTAAAATAAAATTTTGTATTTACCGTATTCCGATCGTTTCGCTTATACTACCGTACTATTCATTATTACGAATACAATTACGGTTTATGGTGAACTTTATATATGTTGTACAAATAGTAATTTTTTCATACTTAACAACATACATTCGTTACACCGTCCGGTAAGTCAAACAATAGGTTTGATAGTTATTTTTTGGTACCGTTTTATATTATATATTATAGTCGATTTTCAGTTTTTTTCGATTTGATCTTAAAAAAATAATTGCATATTATTATTTAAAAAATATATAAAATAAAATTTTGTACCTACCGNCTTTTAGTGCACTATTCTTTGGAGATGCCATTACATTGGAGAGCTGAGAGGCCAACTGCAAGGTGGTTCATTGACTATTATGATAAAAAACATGATGATCAAATTAATAAAGATGTTGTTGAACTTGCGAAACTCGACTTCAATATCCTTCAAGCCCAACATCAGCAAGAACTCAAGCTCGTCTCTAGGTAATTCAGATTATCGTCTTTACGAGAATACAAATAGAAGTTGCTAATCGTGAGGATGCAGATGGTGGAACCAAACTGGATTAGCTGAAAAGCTGCCATTTGCGAGAGATAGAATTGTGGAGTGTTACGTCTTTACCATGATAATTTTCTTCCAAAGACAACATGAGTTTTTAAGGATTATGGCTGCGAAAATGTCTATCCTTGTAACTATAATCGACGATATTTTTGATGTTAACGGAACCATTGAAGAACTCCATCTATTCCACAATGCTGTCAAAAGGTTATCATCTTCTCTTACTATTAATTTTTTCTTTCTCAAAATCTCATTTATCAAATTACTTGAATACTAGTTGGGATCGCAACGAAATCGACAAACTTCCCGGATACATGCAAACATGTTTCGAAGAACTAGATCACTTTGTAGAAGAGATTGGCGAGCATGTTATGAGAGACCAAGGAATTCTCGTAACACAATTTCTTAAACAAGCGGTAAAATCAAACAAACTCATATTTCGTTTTCTTGTACAAATTTATGAAGACACCTTTTGAATGCAGTGGATTCATTTATTTGACTCGTACATGCAAGAAGCCGAATGGTACTCAACCGGTCATACTCCAACATTAGAAGAATACATCAACAATGGATGGATTTCAATAGCAACGCAAGTGGTCTTATCGCATTGCTATTACGTCGTTGCAAATCCCATAAACCCGAATGTAATTCAATCCATCTTTAAACGTCATGACATTGCTCGACATGTAGGAATTATAGGGCGTATTATAAACGATCTTGCGACATCTCTGGTTAGTTGTATACTCATCTATCAATAAACTCGAATATTCTACCGAATCATTGTGTTTTTCTTATCTTTTTTGATAAAATAGGATGAGATGAAACGAGGGGATGCACCGAAATCTATACAGTGTTATATTCATGCAACAGGAGCTTCCATTGAAGAGGCACGAGATCATTTGAATCATACGATTCATGAGTCATTTAAGGTGATGAATGAGCATCTAGTGATTGTAGATTCTCCATTTCCGAGGGAATTTATCGAAATTTCATTTGGCACCATAAGAACGATGATGTTTTGTTATTCTAGAGGTGATGGATTTGGAATGTATATCACTCCAATTGAAAATATTACTGTCCAACTTCTGTTCGATGTTTGTTCCTAAATATAATAGCTCCGTGTTGTATCAATATATTAATTTACAAGTTAAGTTGATGTGTAAATATATTAATTTTAATTAGCTTGGGGTTCCTATCAAAGTTCCTTTACGATTATTTTCTTGGTATAAAATATCTAAAATAAAAATTGCAAATTAGAATTAAATATTTAAAATCAAACATATTTATATAATCATAATTCAATAAATTTCAATATTCAAAATAACATAATTCAAAGTGTTTAATTTTGAAAACTATTCGTCTAACTTTATATTTAAAACACTAGAATAAGAAATAAACTCTACTGTTAAAACCCAAACCAATCTTCAAATTTCGTCTAAATTAAAATTTACTTCGGTCTTGACCGTAATTTCATAGGACAAATATAAATAATGCATTCGCTAGTTGATGAATACCTTCTTCAAAGGTAGATCTATTCTTGATAGTTCTCAATTGAACCGACATACATTAAAGTCGTTGACCCGAAAAATGGTGTTATTCTTATTTTAAGGATAAACCTCAAAACTCGAGATCCGACCCTATAACTTAATACTGATATATGACCGTTTGATCCCAATAGATTCATGATTCATGTCAAAATAATACCATTATTAAAAATTATGTAATAACAACCCCCTTTATTGATAATGACAAAAAATTCATGCATATAGTATATCGATATCGATATGAAACTCCCTTCCCGTTTTAACAAGTTTGCCTCGAGTAAAAGAAAATATTTTTCATCGAACAAGCAAAAATTTAGATAAAAATTAGTTTTCCAAAATTATTATGCATATATACAAACAAAATTCATTAGTAAAAATAATGATGCATGCTAAAGCTTTTATGTTCATAAAAAATTTATTGGAATGATTGTTTGGGTTAAATGCAATAGATTTTGTGGTTTGAATATATAAAACATGGAATTTTATATTGGGAAATATGAGAACAACCTCGATAGATTATTTGGAACCCAAGATTAAAAGCGAAAGAAAAATAACGGCATAATAAGTTTAACGTTGAAAATTCAAAACGGGTGAAAAACCACTTGATCAACCAAGCAGTCAAATTCAACATCGCTTGAAGAAGAATACAACATGCACATACACGAAGAGATTATTCGTAATACCTAGTTATCTGAAAATGAACTTAAGGTATTTCTATACAGATGACATGATCGCATATATTTATGGAAATAAAATATTTTATTTGTATAACCAATGCGATTTATCCAGATCAAAACACATTTGACGTGATCTTGTTTCAATAACTACTCTCGTCCTAGACCAATGGCCGACCGATCCCCTACATGCCTCAATTCGGTCGACGATCGATTGCCTCCATCTTATATTCTCGAACTGGTTCCTTGTCACCTTCATCATTGAGTGTTCGGTCGTCATGACCAATCGTCATCCAAATGTATCCGATCATCCTCAAAATACAACCGATTGTCATCCAATCTACAGACGTAACATAATAGTGTTTATTACAATAAAAATAAAACACACTAAACTTTAAGAACTGACAAGATTATTCAATACACTAACAATATTGAGATACTAGTTTTGTTCTATAGTGAACAAACTTTGAACATGAGTTGGACGAGAATCTTTTCAATTGGAATTGTAAACATTCCATATCCATCACCTGCATGATAAGTAAACAAAAACATTCTTATGCTGCCCACTGAAAGTTCAATAAATTCCTTCGTAAATGGAGAATTTGCATCGACTAGATGCTCATTCACCGTCTTCCATGAATCATGAATCATATTATTCATATGATCTCGTGCCTCTTCAATGGAAGCTCCGGTTTCATGAATACAGCATTGGACAGATTTCAGTGAATCCCCTTGTTTCATCTCATCCTCCAAAAACATTAAAAAAAACAAAGATTCAGTAGCTTTTCGAGCATGATGATCGGAAAGTAGACTAACCAGGAATGTTGCAAGATCATTTATAAGACGCCCTACGATTCCCACATGTCGTGCAATGCCATGAACTTTGATGATGGACTCAACTACATATGGATTTATGGGATTTGCCATGAGATAATACAAGTGCAATAAGAACACCGACATTGCTATCGACTTGCACCCATTATTGATGTATTCTTCTAGGGTTGGAGTATAACCCGTTGAGTACCATTCAGCTTCTTGCATATATGATCCAATCAAATGTGTCCACTGCAATCAAATGATGAGAAATTTGTACAAGAATACGAAAAATTCGTAAATATGAGTTTGTTTGATTTTACAGTTTCTCTAAGAAATGGGGTTATGAGAACTCCTTGCTCTCTCATAACATGCTCGGATAGTTCCTCTACAAATTGATCTAGTTCTTCAAAGGATGTTCGCATGTAATCTGGAAGTTTGTCGGGATCCCAACTAGTATCGAATGAATTAGATAAGAATTGTATGAGATAAATAAGATATGATGATAATGGTTGGTATACAACCTTTTGACAGCATTGTAGAATAGCTGGAGTTCTTCAATTGTTCGGTAAACATCGAAAATATCTTCGATTATCGTTATAATGACATACATTTTCGTAGCCATAATCCTGAAATATTCATGTTGTGGTAAGAAGAATGATCCCATTGTAAAGACATAACACTCCACAATTCTATCTCTAACAAATGGCATCTTTTCAGCTACTCCTGTTTGGTTCCACCATCTGCAAACCCCATAATTAACAACTTGAAAGGTTTTATTTGTATTTTCGTAAAGAAGAGAATCTGAATTACCTAGAGACGAGCTTCGCAAGCTCAACTACATCTTTATTCATTTGATCTTCATGTTTCTGATCATAAAAGTCAATAAACCACCTTGCAGTTGGCTTCTCAGCTCACCAATGTAATGGCATCTCCAAAGCGTAGTGCAATAAAAGATCGAGAGATGATGCCTTTGTTGGATGATGCTGTGATGACCCATCAAGCTCTTATCCATCCAGGACAAATTGAAGACCTGATTCTCGATCCGGATGAATTATGCAAGGGATGCTGCACCACCTGTTTCTATGCTACCTGCTCCAGTTCTGAAGAAAGAGCATCTGCTCCTTAAGCTGGAAATGGAAACCGTCTGACCTTGCCATATTCATGCTATCTTCTCTGTTTCATTCCTGTTTTATGATGCACTTATCTTATCTGTTTTAAGCATATGTGAGTTGGGTTCACATAACATTTAAGCTTTGTTCTGTGACTTTGTTTTGTATGAACAAATTGTGAGTTCTTTTGAGCTCTGTTTTTCTTCCAAGTTCTCTCTTCCATTGATCATCAAAACCTGCTGTTTTATTTAATGGTCTGTTCTTGCTCGCTGCTGATATGCTGAAAAAGGCTATGCATTGAATACACAAGTTTTACACAAACCATACACCATATCCATAATACAACAACCAAATCATAAAGATACAACTACAACATATCTCGAGTTCTACCATCAAGCTTAAGAACCTCCACTGCTCTTGCTCCAAGTTCATCTGTATACAGAGACTCTGCTGCTATTGCTCAAACTCCATCATGGTATCGGAGCTTGCTTTCCTTCGCATTCAGTAATCATCCTCTAAATCATCCTTCATTCAAACCTTTGTTGCGCACAATCCATACAAATCATGGCCTCAAATCATTCCGCATCCTCTTCCTCTTCCTCAGTTCCTCTCCTCACATCCAGGAACTACCATTATTGGGCTATACGTATGAAACAGTCGCTAATGGCACAAGATTTATGGGGTGCAGTCGAAACAAAACAACTCACAGAGCCTGCAGCTGATGCCCCTGAAAGAGCTGCATTTGTTGAAGCCCTCCTACGTCAACATAGAGCACTGGACACGATATGTAGTGCAATCTCAGAGGACGTATACATGGCTTTGGTAGACTGCACATCTCCAGCAGAGGCATGGGAAAAACTGAAACTCACTTATGGTGGAAATGAACATGCTCATGTAGAAGGAAGAGCGTTATGAAGACAGTTTGACAACCTCAGGATGGAAGCCTCAGAAACAATACAAGAGTTTTCAGAAAAACTTGCAAAAGTCACCAACAAACTCAAAGTATGTGG
>RWGZ01001551.1:0-15540 GCA_009725065.1 Utricularia reniformis
CATCTTTGTCCAAACTTTTGGTTACATAATCTGCAACTTTCTTAGTATTCACAAATACAATAGCCGTTTTATCGCCAAGCTCATCTAGCAATCTTTTCAATCTCTCCATTTTATCATTTTCCTTCATCATTGTAACATGTTGACTTATCAAATCGGTCGTCTTTCCTGCTGTACCGATAGTGACGACAACTGGATTCCTCAAGTACTTCCTTGCAAGGCGCTCCACGGCAGGTGGCATAGTAGCACTGAACATATAAGTTGTTCTGTAATTCTTTTTCTCATCTAATTCTTCATCTTCATTCTCTGGTTTCAAGTTACTTGAAGGCATTGCTTCTAGTACTCCAACTACTTGTGGTTCAAAACCCATATCAATCATACGATCAGCTTCATCGAGAACAACATAGTTACATTGGTTGAGAACAGCATAACGCCTCTCGAGACAATCAAGTAGACGACCAGGTGTTGCAATAACGACTTCACATCCTTGACGAATTCGAAACCCCTGTTCTTCTATGGACTGTCCACCTACAATAGAAACAACCCTGATTCCCAGGTAATGGGCAAATTTAACAGTCTCATCTTCAATTTGCTGAGCGAGTTCTCTGGTTGGTGCCATTACAACTGCATATGGTCCCTCAGCCTCTGAATCTTCACTTATTGGAGGAAGTTTTGTAATATAATCCAACATAGGAAGAACAAACGCAGCGGTTTTACCAGAACCAGTTTCAGCAATTCCTATTACATCACGCTGCTTTAGCCCAAGAGGAATTGCAGCCATTTGAATTGGAGATGGTTTTTTGTAGCCAGCTCTCTCTACTGCCTTTAGCAACTCATGACTCAAAGCGCTCTCGTCCCATTTCCTCATGGGCCATGGGAGCTTGGAACCCTTGTAAGAAATGTTAAAATCTTCCCTGAATATTCGCCAGTCTCTCTCAGTCATTTCTTCAAGCTTCTTCTCGGACCAATGGCGATCGACCCTCATATCATAAGTATCATATAAATCAGCAGCCTGATCCTTCTTCTTTTGAGCATCAGCTTCTTCAAGAGTTTCAGCAGTACCATCTTTTTTGCGAATCTCATCTCGTAGGTCCTTCTCATTTTTCGCAGCAAGTTTCTTTTGCTCCCTTCGATCAATTCCAGCCCGAAAACCTCGTCCAAAAAGGGGCTGAGCCTCGTGTGGATTTTGATAAAGGGAATTCATGTCACGGGAGGTATCCTCAGTGTTTTCCCAATCGAAGGAGAATCTAAATTTTTCACTAGGCTTAATCACCCTCTTTTTGGGTTTCTTAGAACCCAAGTACTGTTCCTTGATAGCAGCAAGCTCAGTGTCGCGCTCTCTCTCCGCCAATTTCTCCAAACGAGCTCGCTCCTTGGCCTTCTGATCATCGTCACGTTCTCTTTCACGGTTCCGTCGTTCCGAATCGCGTTCCCGCTCTCTTTCACGAGGGTAAATGCACAATGTACCCCAATTTTTTCAGCGAGTTGTTATTTTACGTGACTTCGCATTTGGTAATTGCGAAAAGTCATTTCGCATTTTCTATTTACGAATGCTGACAAATTGTATGGATGTGTCATAATTCGCAATTAGTAGTTGCGGAAAATGACTTTCTCCTATATTTTCTCTGATTTCTGCCGATTCTTCTCCTTCACTTGCCTTCGGATTCCTGCAAATTTCAGATTCTTGAGACTTTCGGATTCTTCATTCTTCATTTGCCCAACTTTCGGATTCCTGCTGTGATTCTTCATTTTCGGATTCCTCCAACTTTCATATTCCTGCAAATTTCGGACTCTTCATTCTTTGTTTTCCCAACTTTCGGATTCCTGCTAATTTGCGTCTCAAATCTGCTAATTTTCGTCTTAAATCTGCTAATTTGTGCCCTAATTTCCGGTTTTATCTAGACGTTTCCCGTAAGTTTGTAGTTTTGATAAATTGGTTCCGTTTTTTAGAATAATATTTTTTGTATAATATGTGTTTATTTTTGTTGTCTACGGGTTTTAAATGATTTTAACATCAATTTACAATAACAAATTTTATTTAAAATGATTATTATAAACTATTTAATAATTATTTTGCNAGCTGACAAATTGTATGGATGTGTCATAATTCGCAATTAGTAGTTGCGGAAAATGACTTTCTCCTATATTTTCTCTGATTTCTGCCGATTCTTCTCCTTCACTTGCCTTCGGATTCCTGCAAATTTCAGATTCCTGAGACTTTCGGATTCTTCATTCTTCATTTGCCCAACTTTCGGATTCTTGCTGTGATTCTTCATTTTCGGATTCCTCCAACTTTCATATTCCTGCAAATTTCGGACTCTTCATTCTTTGTTTTCCCAACTTTCGGATTCCTGCTAATTTGCGTCTCAAATCTGCTAATTTTCGTCTTAAATCTGCTAATTTGTGCCCTAATTTCCGGTTTTATCTAGACGTTTCCCGTAAGTTTGTAGTTTTGATAAATTGGTTCCGTTTTTTAGAGTAATATTTTTTGTATAATATGTGTTTATTTTTGTTGTCTACGGGTTTTAAATGATTTTAACATCAATTTACAATAACAAATTTTATTTAAAATGATTATTATAAACTATTTAATAATTATTTTGCAAAAAATGAAATTAAATATTATAAAACTTTCGAAATATTTAATATTGAATTCCAATGAAGAATGTTTTTAAATTGATATGGAAAATTTGATAACATTTGATATTAATTTGAAACCAATTGATATTTCATTGTAAAACTGAAAATACGAAACTTTATATTTATGATTTTAGATTTTCACAAATTTTAATATTGAAACTAATTAAAATTAATTACTTCCCAAATTATAATGAATTAATGATATGACTTCAAATATTTAAATTAATTAAGAAAAACTTTATTAAAATTTACCAGTTGTAAATATGCATTCTGACAATCTGAATAGAATGTCATAATTCGTAGTTACTACTTGCGATTTCTGAAACTCACATTCAGAGGGTCAGAATTCGCATCTACAAATTGCGTAAAATGATTTCGCAATTTGTAGATGCGATGTAACGTAAATTTACTACACGACGGAAAAATTGGGGTACATCCTGCATTTACCCCTCTTTCACGATCACGTTCCCTTTCCCTTTCCCTCTCACGTTCACGATCCTTCTCTCGATTCCGGCGCTCGCCATCGCGGTCGCGCTCTCGCTCACCATCACGGTCACGCTCTCGTCCCTTATCATAAGGCGCGGTTTGCTTAGATTCCGATACCAAGTGTGGTGGAAGACTTAATTCAGCCGTTCGTCTTTGCTGCGCCACTTCTTCCGCGCGACGCTGAAGCGCAATCGCTTGACGCTCCTCTTTAGACAAAAAGACAGGCTTTTTTGGCCCGTCCATCTTCTCCAACGCATCCACAGGAGCCCTCTTCATCCTTGCAAATTGAAATGGGAATTTAGGTTTTTCACTAAGAAGTTGGGACCTCAGTTCTCAATTCGGAAATTGACGAATGAACCCGATCATTATATATTTGGGCCTTGGCACATTTAGTATTTTTTGACAGAAACTGTACTTAAGGAACTCAATTTCGATCAAAATGATTATGTATTATTATAATAGTATTATGTGTTGTTTGAATTGAATAGAAGTATGTTTTGCGTTTTTATTCAATTAAATGATAAAAATATTTTTTATTATGAATAAAAATATTTTTTATTATCCATAATATATTCATGTTAACATTTTATACAGAACATTTTATAACTCATTATTTACTCTGCAGAATACACAATCATTTCCATTTTTAAAATACATTTTCAGAATTCATTATGTAAATATATTATGATTCTTATAATTCCTACAGAACATACCCTTAGTATATTAGACTTTTGTTTGGGTGGTTAGTTCGAAACTTAAATATGATTTATTCATTTTTATAAGTTTGCATGTATTAGATTTTGGTGGTTTAAATTAGATAAATTTAAATTGAGTTTATTTTGCTGTGTTTGGTTTTAATGCATTGGAATTGAGTTGATATGAATAATCTGAAAATGATATATAATACAATATAAAATACTAAATTACTTTAAGGAAATCGATACTATTCATACTAGTTATGAACTATATTGATAGTTTTTCAATATATCGTTTGCACGTCAATAATATATCAGAATATCAATGTATCAATCATAAACGATATTTATCGGTATACTTGTTGTTATACCACCTAAATGTCTTCCATGAGTTGTAAACAATTTTTCCCTTATTTATCATCCTCATTTTTATATACTCTCTAATTTACCAACTAATATATAATCATATTTTTCATCTCAACATTTTCCCTTGTTCTTCTTTTTTCATCTTTGATATTTATTCTTTATGTTTATTCATTCGAGATATATATTTAATATTTCAGAATGATTGATTTACAAAATCATATTTTTATATTTGGATATTTGTNTTTGCACGTCAATAATATATCAGAATATCAATGTATCAATCATAAACGATATTTATCGGTATACTTGTTGTTATACCACCTAAATGTCTTCCATGAGTTGTAAACAATTTTTCCCTTATTTATCATCCTCATTTTTATATACTCTCTAATTTACCAACTAATATATAATCATATTTTTCATCTCAACATTTTCCCTTGTTCTTCTTTTTTCATCTTTGATATTTATTCTTTATGTTTATTCATTCGAGATATATATTTAATATTTCAGAATGATTGATTTACAAAATCATATTTTTATATTTGGATATTTGTGGAGACTATTTGATCATCGATGTAAAAACACACGAGACATTGAAACCCCAAAAAGAAATAAATTATTATAACAGTATCATATCTAGACTAATTTATAAATAAATGTACTTTTAAATAGTTTTACAAAATATGACCGACATAATTTTGTTTTATATTTATAGCATTGGTGAACCAGTGTTTTAAATTTCCGGTATACCGGAAATTTCGGACTTATCGGATTCGACCGATACTTTGGTAAAATACCGGTCGGTACGGGTTTTCGGGTCGGGTCGGATTTTTAGTTGGTTGGGTTAGGTTTTATAATTTAATTTATTTTAATATTCCGGTACATATCCGGTATACTGATCCAATGAACTTGTCCGATATACCGGCCGGTATCGATTTTTAAAACATTGCTGGTGACTCACAGTTTTATCCTATTTAAAAATAATAAATTTATGGGGAAGATGAATAGTTTTGGAGTATGGCCAAGAAATAAAATTAAAACTAAATTAATTTTGGAAAATAAAAATTTAAAATTATATAGGATGTCTCAAATTTAATTAATTTATGTAGTGTGCTTTGGATCTATTACCGTATGTTAATTTAATAAATTATAATGTTTTAATTGATTTGTATAAAATTTTATTCAATCCAATATATCGAATGTTGTAATGATATCAAATATGATCATATTTTACAAATATTTTAATATATATATTATATTCAAGATTAATGAAAAAAACGTAGGTAGAATTGGAAATAAAATCTAAAACTTAAACTTAAATATGTTTTATCATGTAAATTATAAATTACAAGCAAATATTATTTCTTAATTAATAATATTCTATTCTTATACATTATTATGATATATTGAATTTATAAATATGATTAAAAATGAGAAAATTACATAATTAACCTCTAACTTACGAGATATGTAAATGACATGTCCTCCAACTTATGAAATTGCAAATATGACACTTAAAGTTATCAATACCGTTTGTTTTTACTCCTGACATTCTAGCATTGATTTTCCGTAAGTTGAAAACCGTTTGAAAACCACTCACAAAGTACGCAAATAAGACTCATTTACAAAATTATACAAAATTTACCTTTTATGTTCAATAATTTTGAATAAAATCTTAAAAATTTACGTATTCATTAAAATGATAATGATAAACGGTATTAGAAACTTGAGGTGTATTATGTGTATTTAATTGAAGTTTGGAGGCTACAAATGCATATTTTTATTCAAAAGTATATCATATTTGTAATTTCGTAATTTAGAGAGTATATCATTTACACTGTCCGTAAGTTGGGGAACCATAGGCAAAAATCACACAATTAAAAATATATAAACATGTTATGTTAAATACTATACATAAATAAAATTACTTTAAATTAAAAATACCAATATGTTGTGCATTAAAATATTGAAAATAATAATCATATCTATGTGTCAATTAATTTGAGACATTCTATATAATTTTAAATTCTTATTTTCCATTATTAATTTAAGTTTTAATTTTATTTGTTGACTAACATGCAGATTAATTTAATAAGTACTTCAAAAGTCAAATGGATTCCATTAGTACTATAAACATAAAGTAGAATTGCATCATTATTATTTTGAAAAATTGTTTAAAAGTATTATTTATCATTTAGATGAGACATGACACTATTGTAGATTTAAAAAACTCAAGAAACCACCCTACCGAAAGGGAGACGCTTCTTCCGAATGCTTTAGTGCTGTCAGAAAACTCTTGGACCATTTCCGAGCACCTCCGAGTATTTCGGGGGTTAAGAGTTATTATGCTATTGTGTTCTTGTAGTTGGTCTAACTTTTTCACTCTTATCTTATTAGTGTTCTTTTCCCTTGGCTGAGTAAATCGAAAGATTCACGGGATTAAGGAAGTTGATATGTTGATGTCTAAGAAAAGTGATGCGTGGGCTTTCGTCTGCTACCCAACTATACGACGAATATAGGCAAAAATGTTGGATTTTGATACAAACCGATTCCCATAACAATTGTTGGATTCAAGATAGATCGATCAAGATTAAAATAACAATGGATAAACGACTACAGTTTGATAATGATTTGTAGAGAAAAATGAGTTTTGTTATTGTTCTGCAAAACAAAATGATTACTGATTACATAGAATTGAAAATAAAAAAAGATTTATTCAAACTAATTCAAATGGATGTATTTCAAGATAAGATTAAACTATGTTATACAATATATATAGTGATTAATTTTATTCAAAATAATAACCGAAAGTATAAATTTAGGATCGCATCTTGACCTAATATTCAGGAGATTTGTTACGGTTGACTGGACTGTTTCTTCCAACGGCTAATTCAACATTTTTACATTTGATGATTATTACTTAATTTCCAACAAACGTTGAAACTATAAAGTTAAACGTGCTCACCCTAGAGTAATTTAGGAATTGGTAACCCACTGGGAAGTGTGTGATAGGAAAAAGTAAAGTCGTAATAACTATGTGGATGTCATTAGAGTCAATCTAGTCTAAAGCGGACAATATCGTGCAACCGGAAAGGCGGGTCGTTACATTTGAATATTTTATAAAACTCAAGTCTTCAGTATTTGAATATTTCAAAGTCTTCAAGGCTATGAGTGAAAAAGAATCAGACTTCAATTTAAAATGTTTGAGGACATATAACGGTGGGGAATTTTGTTCATCAGAATTCAAGGAGCTTCTGAAAATTGAGGGGATTCTGTTGGGAAAAACTCCCCTTTATCAACCTCAATTTGATCACAGTTTTTTGGTAACAGACCACCACTTGTTGGTTCCTTTCAATTGATTTTGGAAGAAAACAGGTTTTTACGAGGAAACCGGAGTTAACCCGGAGAAAAACCTCGGGATCGATATATCGATCCAATCCAATAACTCACTGGTTTTCGATTTTACAAAGAAATCAGAACAGATTACACATATATCATATGAACTCTGATATTGATCTTATTGCCCGTTAAATGTCTTGTCTCTTGCTTTGCTGCTTCAAGGCTCTTGATCAGAGCGTTGTCACCCACTATCTCGGTTGATTACTGGCTTGATCTTCGATTGCTTGATTTCAAATTGATAATCTGAAGTCTGGTTCTTGATCCCCTAAAAACTGCTTTCCGAACGGCTTTTAAATAAGTCGTTCTGGGCAGTTTTAATGAACAGTTTTAAGAGTCGTTAACACGACTCTTTTGCCTTGTGCGCCTGTTTCCTCACGTGAATGAAAAACGCATTTTGTGTCTTTCATTCCTTCACCAACGTTATTCCTTCCAGTTTGAATGTGTGCCTCATTCAGCCCAGATCTTCTCCATCCATGCTCAACCTGCAAAACAGATAGGAGAAGCGACAGAGATGACGAAACAAAAAGGTTAAGCTTGCTTTCTACTTTCCTGTATTTTCCTTTCTGTTTAACAGATTCAGCATCAAAGAACTGTACCTTACTCACCACAGCAAAACGGGTAGCAGAAAGGAAAAATAGAAACATTATGACAATGACACGTTGCTTGCTCATTGAAAATGATTGCTAAAATTATTATGGGTAGAAACAGTGGCTACTGCGGTATATATACAAAATAGACTCGCATGCAAGGCTATAGGTGAAAAGACTCCATTTTTTTGTGGAAGGAAACAATTTTAGCATACAAACACATGAGAACATTTGGTTCGGTAGTATACTATATGGTTCCAAAGGAGCTAAGATCAAAACTTGATGACAGATTGAAACCTGGAATATTTGTTGGTTATTCTGAAAATACAAAAGGCTAAAAGGTATTTAATCCCACCAATAATAAAATGGTAGTCTCTATAAGTATAGTATTTGATGAAAATGATGAGTGGGTTTGGAATGAAAATTATCCAAAATCACAAGTTTAAAAAAAACCAATGTGACTGCAATGGAGATAAATGATTCTTATTTTGACATTGAAAATATGTATGTATGGCCTGAAAATGTAGAATTCGAGATTGGCTCGCATACTGAAAGTGTAAGTGAAGATGGTGAGTCAAAAAATGAACAATCACCATCTGAGTCTGTTCTTTCTTCACCTGAGACTCCTCCCATTCGAACAAAGAAACTTACTGAAATTTATGAGTATGCAAATCTTGTTGTTCCAAAACAAGAACCTACAATCATACATGAAGCCTTAACTATACCTCAATGGAAGGCAACTATGAAGAATGAACTTGATATGATTGAAAAACATGAAACTTGGAAACATGTTGACCTCCATTAGACGGGCAAATTTCCACACTAGCAATGTCAGAGACCCCAAATTTCGTTTATAACATTGAACTTTTATTCTTTACATTTATATCAGTGATGGACATGTGAGATGACGTCTGACCATAATTCAGACCGGTTTCAATCAACCTAGATACTAGACTCATTTTAGTACATTTTTTATTATTTGTGAGGTCGGTTTCATAGGTCCTTGAAACTGATCTCAAATTAATTAGATTAAATAATTTATTAAAAATTTGCGGTCCATCATTAAATAGAGGAGCCCAGATTCATGTTTCTATGAAACCGGACTCACTTTATTAAAAAATAATTTTTTTAACAAAATTTAAATGGTGGACAATAAAATATTAAGGCACCATATGTTGAATAATAAACAAAATAAAACAAGTGGTTGTGGTTGTGGTTGTGGTTGTGGTTGTGGTTGTTGATTAGACGTATGTAGGGCACATATGTTGAATAATAAGTGTTTCCTTGGCCTATAAATACATTTGCATTTATTTTATAACGTACTTCAAAGTTTCTGTTTTAAATTTGTTCGAGTTTTATTGTCTGATTTTTGAGTTTAGGAATTCAATTCTAAATGGATCCAACGTTTGGAAGTTTGAATTATTCGTGGGGTTTTTGTCACGAGAACGTCGACGATGAAGAGGTTTTATATCAAATGAAAAATTCAACCCATCCCGGTTTGTGAACTATTCCCAATTATCGCGAATTAATTGCAAAACTCCAACTAGTTTATGTTTTTTTATCTCTAATATTGGTTACATAGATTAATTTTGATTTGAATATGCCCTACAATCCAGAAGTTGAAGATGTACCATTACGTGAATATGGAGAAAGTAGTCAATATATGACTTATTTTCGCGAGTTACTGAGAACAATGACAATGATTATGAGCGTCGGGATAATGATCTACTTAATCAAACACTTAGAATGAGTAATCATGTTATTCTTTTGATATATTTATAATATTTTTTCGTCTTATATTTTTTTGTTTATGATTTGATATTATTACCATCATTGTTGTTTAATTATTTCTTTGGAACAATAATTGAATTTAGTTTTTTTAATTTATATATGTAATATTGCTGTAGTTTAGATTATTATTAAATTAAATTTATATATTAAAAAATTATTTACTAACATTACCACAAATTGTCTCATGTAATGGTAGATGTCAGATAACCATTGTATACGAATAACGACGACAACGTCTCGGAATCTGATGTTGAACTCGTACCTAGTGACTATTCAACATCGGAGTACGATTATGGTGATGTTGAACTCGATGATGACGAAGTACGAGTGTCAGAAAATATAAGTGGTAGAATGCATGTCGATGCCACCAGTCGCATTAACTTAGGGGTTTCGTCAATGCATTCGCACCAATGAGATTTGCCCCAAGATAGATTTGAACCAATTATATAGGGTCCCTTTGAACCACAGAGACGTTCTTGTATTCCTCATTCGTTGGGTGGTTCATTTTTTACGGCGGAGGTTGAACCAATATGGGCATATTCATATGATATACCATCTTTGCATGTTTATTACAATCCCGAGACTCTTACCCTCGCAGTAGGATTTTCTTTTATGAGTAAAGTTGAACTTAAGGACGCTGTGACAAAGTACTCTGTGAAGATAGCCAAACGAGAGTTTGTGGTTCAACGGAGTAGCCGTACAAATTACGATGTTCGATGTCGTTCAGCACCAAATGAATGTCCTTGGAGAGTAAAGGTTGGGTATCGTACACATGATCGTGAATGGGCTATTACTAGTTTCATAGACTCTCATACTTGCATTGAGAGAAGGCGGAGAACTCTTTACCACGTAAACATGACAAAAGAGTGGATTTCTTGACAACTGGTGGGGGTGGTGTCGGCAAACCCGAAATTCAAGCAGTGTAACATTAATGAGCAGTGGGGCTTCCAAATACCTTATCCTAAGGCGTGGTCAAGTGTCAAACGTGCTATTGAAAAAGCGTATGGTTCGTGGGATTCGTCTACAATGAATCTTCCTTGTTATTTACAAGAAGTTCAAGCACAAAATCCAGGTACAATAGTCGAATGGCGACATACGTTTAACGATGACGAACGACGACTTTTGCAATTTACTTTCTGGTGTTTTAGTCCATGCATTGACGGTTTCCGCTATTGTCGTCCAGTAATATCTGTTGACGGGACGCACTTATACATGAGGTACAACTACAAACTATTGATAACTATGACAATGGATGGAATGAGACATATACTTCCACTAGTGTTTGCAATTGTCGATGAAGAGAGTTGTGAGGCTATAAGTTGGTTTTTAAAGTTAGTTCAAGAGCATTTGATACGAGGACGACAAGGGATTTGTTTGCTAACAGATAGAGGATCTGGATTCCTAGTGGCTATACAACGCCTTCGGGGATTTCAACCCCCATTTGTATTTCATCGATTCTGCCTCCGACATGTTCGCAGTAACATGCTTGAGAATTCAAAGGTAGAGGTCTTAAAGCGATGTGTTGGCAGCAGGCACCGCACACTCAGTCATTGAATGTGAAAAAATAATGGAGACAATTAAAAGACATAACGTTGGTACCTACAATTACTTGAATGATATTCCAAAAGAAAAATAGACACTAGCTTATGACAATGGGAAAATGTAATTCTTAATCACACTACATAATTACTATTTAATTTAAAAGTGTAATTTGTTGTATAGATACGGTATGATGACAACAAATATCTCGGAGTGCTTGAATGCAGTCTTCAAGGATGTACGTAGTCTACCAGTGACATGTATTGTGAAGGTACATGAAATTAACACATGTCACAAATTTTTTACCATTATTATCATTTTAATTTGGAACTATATCAGATGACTTTTGAAAAATGCAAATTGTATTTCGAGATGTACGCCAATGAGGCAGCAGGTCTTCGTGCACGACGATTCACTTGGTCAGGTATGGCGACAACAATCTTTAATGATGGGCAAAACCAAGGTGTTGGCCTATGCGCCGAGAAATACGATAGACGAAGAATGATTGCTTCTATTACGTCACGTGACCGTAGCACAGGTGATGTAACAATTCACATTGTAGACATCTCAGCTAGAACATGTACATGTGGTTTGTGGACATCATTGTGAATCCCTTGTTCGCATGCACAAGTGATATGTTTTTTATCAGTTATTGTTCTACTTCCATTTATCAGTTTGAACTAACTTTGTGTTTGTATAGGCATGTAACATTTGGGCTTTTTAGCGAAATAGCCCTCTGCGGATATTTGATTGGCAGAATAACCTGGATTGAGAAAGAATTTGGTAAGTAGCCTGTTTTCTTACTTTATTCATTAAATAACCCCGTTAACATATTTTTAATTAAAATAAATGAAATAAGTTATATATTAATTACATATATTAATAAAAAATATATAATAAAATAAATTATGATATATTAAGATCGAATTGACTTTAACGAGTTTGAATTCATTACATTTACGTTGTAAAAATAATAAATCGTAAGAAAACTAAATTACGATATGAAAATATTGTAAAATTTATATAGGGCGACACGAGAAATATCGGGGTATCGATCGACCGAATCAGAAGATATGTTTTCATATCAATCAATATGCGAAATTACCATATGAAAATATTGATCCGTATCAAGTACTATAATTCGATATCGTCATGTATTTCACATATCAATCAATTTGAAAACATATATTCTAATTCGTGGAGTATGCTAGATATATCGATGTTAGTTTTTAATGGAATTTACGATTCGTTTTGCTGATTAAACTTAGCAAATATCAGATGCGGAATGGGAATAAGAACACAGAAAACTTTTACGTGGAACCCGAGTACCGGGAGAAAACCACGGACCACCTCCTGGTCAATCCACTATCACGAAAATAACACAAAGATTACAGTCACAAGAACTATCGAGTTCTTGTGCAACTTAAATCAAACACAAGAATGTTCTAAACCAAGAACTGCTCCCTCTCGTGCTCCTCTGCTATCTTCTGATAAACCCTNAATTATGTAATAAAATTCTTAAAATAATATTGAAATGCAAAAAAGAATTAGTTGAAAATTCTTTCGAAATATATGACAATTTTAATATACTATTTTCGAATTAAAAATTTAAATTTTAAATGGAACACACTAAAATTAAATATTAATTTCGAAATTTAATACTGTAATTAACAAAATACACACAAAAAATTTATCTAAAAAATAAATTATGTAAAAAAATTCAAAAATACTTTTGAAAATGCAAAAAACAAATTAAAATTGAAAATTAATTCGAAATATTTGAAAATTTTAACATACTAAAATTTAAAATTAATCAGGATTATTTGACAGATCTAACATACTATTTTCGATTTCATAAATATAAATTCAAAATTTTAACATACTAAAATTTAAATTTAATTTCAAAATTTACGAATCGTTACTCTCACAACTCATTCAATTGTGGATAGAGAGATTTTGATCCCCCTGGCGAGCCATCTTCTTTATTATTAACTGACTTTACCAGCCCGCCCCTGGCGAGCCAACAGCCTCGAATAGAAAACCAAGATTAGGGCTGTTGTCCGAAGCCAAATGTGAACCCATTTCTATCCCCATACTGGTGCTTCTTTCAATTTCATAGTTAAACTAAAAAATGCATAAACGTCACTTAACCAAAGAAGTAGCGGCTGTGGAAAATATGGCGGAGGCATTAATGGGAGAAGTACGAGAATTTTTCAGTGACAGGTAGTGATAAAGAACAAACTGAAATTTGTCGACGGTGGGTGGGTTTAACAAATTTGAATTTTTCAGATGAAAGTTAAATGGGGGTCGGTATGGCTGAAGGTTAAATGGGGGTTGGTAGGGTTAGAACAAAGAGGAATGTTGGCGGTGAAATACGTTAATAAAAAACTAAATTCAAGTGAGGTCGGTTTCAGGCTTCCATGAAACCGGTATCAGCATTAGTTTAATAATCAAATTGGGTGCGAGATGATTGAACTCATGCTCAAATTCCTGACACACGTACATCACTGGTATTTTGACGATTTAAAAATGTGTGAGTGTTAAACATGATAAAAAAATTAAATCAATTATATTTAAATTTTAATTACTTCTGACACTGCTACTGCTATAAAAAAAACTCTCCATTAGACTGTTGGCATTAAATGGATGTTCAGAATAAAGACAATTCAAGATGACAACATCAACAAGTATTAAAACTCGTTTAGTTGTTAAGGGATAGACTCAAGAATATAGTATTGATTACTTTGAAACCTTTGCACCGGTTGCACGCTTTGACACAATTAGAATCATCACATCAATTGCGGCTCAAAATGGATGGAAACTTCATATGGACGTAAAATCATATATATATTAGTTTATTTATTTATTCCTTATCATATTTTTCAGTTTTATTTAATACATCATTCTTAATGAAAATAATTATATATTTATATATATATTAAAATTTTTTATAATGTTTTAACTTATACTTTAAATTGCAATGCATTTAATATTAAATATTTATATTTATATAATTATTTTAGAGTTTTTGTTTAAATTATTAAGAAATTTTATTTATCTTTGGCAATTAGAATGGGTGATTTAGTTTGTAGGAGCATGGTTTTACAAATGGATCTAATCGACTGATAGAAAATATATTCTACTGGTCGGATCAATTTGAATCGATTTAATAGAAAAATTAATAATAATGTTAATAAACAAAAAATATATATTTCAAATTATTTACAAAGAACTATAAATAATTTTTTTAAAATTATAATTAGATAATATAATTTTTTTTATAAAAACAAAGTTTACACTTAATTTTTGGAATTCAAGAGTTAGAGTTTTATGTATCAAAATTTCGAGTTCAACAATCAAATAATAATATGAAGTAAAATAAAAAAATTCATCCAATTTAATATGAGAGTCTATCTTCAAAATTAATGTATTCATCAAATGTTGAAAGATCTATATCATCGTTTCCCAAATCTTATGACAAGAGTTACTAATGTAACATTACCCTTCAAATAAAAAATCTAGATATAGAACACAAACTAATATCAAATAAAGAAATTAACGAACAGAAGAATCAAATGATTGTGTACAATGTAAAATTCACAACATCAATCAATTAGGGAAGAAAAATAACTATTACACAACTAAAATGAAAAAAATACAACGTGAGTTCCTTGTGTTGTTTCCATGGAGCTTAGACAGTGGTGATTCAAGAAAGGAATAGGTAAAGCCAAAACCCAAGAAATTAGTCTTTAGTTTAGTTTAACTTTAATCATAATTATCAATGCAAACCGATTTTTGGATGAAAAATCGATCCAACCAAGTTTTTAGGGCAACTACACCAGTTTATAAAACACCACTTTGAGTCGAACTAGGAGTGGGAGCGATTCTAGTTGAACCCATCCGGATTTTTAAAACGAGATGTACCATTTAATGTAGTATGTGATGTGTTTGTTTTGTTCAATGCCACTCCATAAGATTTTGTTAATGTTTCTTTAGGATAATGCTCTCCCATAAAAACTTGATTTCACATACAGAGATGC
>RWGZ01001551.1:17345-76750 GCA_009725065.1 Utricularia reniformis
GGGAACTAAAAAAAAAGACCAAAGTTTGGTAGAGATGACATGAGAAGTTTCTTAGAATCTGATAAACATTGGGAGGATCAAGAATTGGGAGGTGGAGGTGGTGATGATGTTGTAGAAGTGGGAGGAGTTTCATCAATAAATAATGTTTTTAGAAGTGGATGTAGAGGTGATAAAAGGAAAGGAGTTCAATCATCTCTTAAAAAATATTGGATAGGTGGAGATGTAGTTGTAAAACTACAGCAATCTATTGTTCAATATTTTTATATGTCCGGTACTTCTTTCCATTGTGTTGATGAACCATCATTTCATAATATGTTACATCTTGCATCAACGATGGGTGATGGTATCAAAATTCCTACACAACATCAGCTACAGGTACCATTATTGAAGCATGCAAAAAAAGAAATGCAAATTTGGATTGATTCTGTTCGGACTACTTGGGAAGAATCTGAATGCATGGTAATGGGAGATGGTTGGACAGATGTGTGCTCACGCTCTTTGATCAATATTATTGTTTATAGTCCTCGTGCATCTATTTTTTATAAGTTAGTTGATGCTTTTGTAGAGGTAAAAGATGCTAAACTTATTTTCTATCTATTTCAAGAGGTCATTGAATAAGTTGGTCCAAAGAATGTTGTATATATTGTCACAGATAATGCAGCTAATTATGCTGCTACAGGGCGGAGGATTGAAGAACACTATACATCTATTAGTTGGTCTCCATGTGCGGTACATTGTGTTAACTTGATGTTGAAAGAAATAGGAAATATATCATACATTAAAGAAATTGTTGACAAAACTGCAAAAGTAAGTAGATTTGTGTACAATCATGGCAAATGACTTGCATGGTTAAGGAGAATGGAGAGTTGGAGAGAAATAGTGAGACCTGCAGAGACAAGATTTGGTACATCCTTCATTGCATTACAAAGTTTTTTGAATGTTGGGGAGGATCTTGAAGCATTAGTTACTAATAGAGAGTTCACCCAATTTAGTAATGGGAAAGCTTCAAATGGTGTAGAATTCAAGTCGATAATTTTAAATGATGGAGTATGGAATAATTGTTTGGTTATTGTGAATGCAATGCAACCATTGATGTGTCTTTTGAGAATGGTCGATGGAGATAAGGAACCATACATTGCTTTTGTTTATAAAGAAATTCACAAAGTCATAGCAACGGTGAAGACTAATTTTCGGAATGATGCAAGGTTGTATGAACCGTTCACAAGAATTATTGAACGTCGATGGGATAGACAGTTCTATAGAGGTTTTCATGCTACTGCTTTTTGGCTTAATCCCCAATTTCAATACAGTGCAAATCATCAAGAGATGATTGAAAGTGTCATTGAAGATGTATTGGATTTTATTTCTAGCAAAAGAGAGGCTAATATAGATGTGTATCTACATCAAATAAGGTTATTCAAAAAACGGTTAGGAAGTTTTGACTGTGATATTGCTATGGATAGTAAGAAAACACAACAATATTCACCAGGTAAGTTATACTATATCGTAGATCCTAATGTGCTATATTTATGTTCATTTTGAACTTTTTAAGAGTTCTTAAATTCTAGATTATTGGTGGAAGTTTTTTGGTGGAAGTGCGCCGAAGTTGAAGAAGCTAGCAATATAGATCATCGGTCAAACAAGTTCCTCTTCAGGGTGTGAAAGAAATTGGAAAGTTTTTTTATGCAATTCGCACAAAGAAAAAAACCGATTGTTACACAAAAACTTAAATGATTTGGTTTACATACGCTACAATGAAAAGCTCAAAGAGAGGTAATTAGATTCTTTGACAATCACTGCTTTGATGTTTTTATAGAATTAATTCGTTATTGTAGATGGAATGATGTTAAACCAATTCAAGAGGCAATCGATTTACAAAATATTGATGAAATAGATACGTGGATTGTAGAGGACGAGGAAGATCCATATTTAGATATTGAAGATCTTGAGAGATCGTGTTATGAAGATTTGGACATCACATTACCGCAAATAAATTATCAAGATGAGGATATCCTTGAACAATGTATTAATTTTTTTAGTCCATATCATTGCATAACATTTTTGGTTTAGTTTTGACTTTTAGATAAACTTTTTATGATTATTTTAGAGTATAAGATGAACACACACCAATGAATTTCGAATCATTTGCAAGATAATTTAAAGACATGGCTTTGGAGAGCAATGATTTTGATTATTAATAACTTAATCTTTTTTTTGCTACAACTTGTATGGTGAACTAATTATGTTTATTTTAGATGTATCTACATTATTTTGATTGTGACTCTCATATATTTTGTTATTTATTTTAGATGTATTAACTTGAATTGATGATATGTATTTTCTTCCCGGTATTAATATATAAAAAGAATCATTATTTTGATTGTTAATCACGTATGTATTGTTATTTATTATTTATTTTAGAGGGATTGATATAAAATTAATGTTTTTTTGTTATTATTAGTTGAATATTACACTAAAAACAACAAGAAAACATATATAAATATAATGTTTATAAATTAAATATTAAAAAAACAATAGAAAATTAAAAAACAAATCAAACCGGTTTGAACCGGACCAGATGTAAAACCGGTTCAAGGTTCCGGTCTGGTTTTAGAACAGAGGTATAAGATAAACAAAAAAAGTATGCAAGCAACAAGTGTAAATGAATGAAACGAATAGTAATACCGAGAGCTAAACTAAATTCACCATCAAGAGCTGAAAATGTGCTTTTAAGCTCCAATTTGATGAGTGCAATAAAAATGAAAACAGACTTCCTTATGAAAATCTGTTTTCATACATGGTGGGTTCAGCAGATTTTACACATCTAAATTTATTTAACAACAAAATAAGATGAATAAAGGTTGGTTCAGCAATGATCTATATAAATGAAGAGAAAGTAATGCAATCATGATGAAAAATAGTGAAGCTTCAAATAAAAAACGAGTCTTCAAGAGTTGTTAGTAAGAATTCTCATGATCCCTCCTCCCCTCAAAAAAATTCCTAATCAACTGAACATTTCAAGAAAATAAATGCAAATCCCCATGGTGTATCTATCTTAATGATCAAATTCTAAACCTTAATCCCACATAAAACTAACAATTTGAACAATCTGCAATTCATGACCTCAGAAACCATATGGTAACGTTTAACACCAAATGACAACTGGGTGTAAGTTAAAAATCCACTCAGCGAACTTGATAACAAATACCACACGAATTATGGTTGTCCAACTAAGAAAAACTGAGGTTCGAACACAAAAGGTGAAGATGAAAAAAGGTACAAAAAGCCAAAACCGAGTACCATTCAGTTGTGTCGTGGCCATTGGAAAGGCAAGGAGAAAGAGGGTACCTCCCCGGTGAAGGATTAAGAAGAGTTTTGGGAACAAACATTTGGGAAGTGATGACAGCCCAGCCACCTAACCAAATGCCAAAACCACGAAATTTCAGACTCATCAGAAATATTATATCATGAGAAATAGAGAACACAATCAAGGAATTGCATGGAAAAGCACAAGTCTGCCTCAGGCATTCTACGACAATAAAAGTTGAGAGTAAAACGCATTTCTTAGTTTATTATGAAAAAGGATAAGCTGTGTCGTCACCATGCCTAGGCTTCAGCAATAAGGTTTAATAGGAAAATTCACATGTGTACCCAGTAAACGCCCTGAAATGTTCTTAAAGATACGAGAAGCGACAATCTCCACAACGCACCTCAACGCTGTATTTGATGGCGAATTACAATGGATCTTCTGGAAACAGTATGCAAAATGGATCTTCTCACTCACAATCATAACCCAGAAATCCAAAAATAAAATCGAACCCAATAATCATCATATTAACGGGAAATCAGAAATGGCATGCAGGAAGATCATGGTGTCAGGCACTATTCTTCTGGGTCGACTTCTTCTCTCCGTTGCGATCTAGCGGCCTCCCAAATTTACTGGTCACCTTCACCTGAATAAATACAATAAGCGATCTACCCATCTATTGCTCTTTTCATTGAACAAGAAACACATCATCTTATTAACAAATGCTTAAGGAGCCACAGTTTAAGGTGTTAACATGAAAGGAATAACTATTACTAAATACTAACACCCAAAAAGTATTAAACACTTTCGAGATTTTGTAAAAAAACAAACATCTATACAAAAAAAACACAACATGCAAGAAAGAAACTCTGGTAACAAATTCAACTTTCATTGTGCTAAGCACAGGCATGCACATAAGTAAAAACATCCATGACTACACTTTCATAGTGTACTTGGGTGAATTGAGAATTTTTATTCGATCACAGAGTATGATAGAAGAAATCTGTGACTTTCTAAAACGTTAAGCGGCCGCAGAAGACAGTCTGGCTATAAGAATCTGAAAAACATAATCAATATACATACTACGGTTACCAAAGAGTTATTCTTCTCAATGTGTTAGCCAGCAAGTAACAGAAGTTTGAAGGAAACAGCAAGCAAGAATCAAGACATTCCCTTGTCATTATGCAAAGGCGAGAAACGCATATAATAATCTACAATGTACGAACAAACAAAAATGATTTATACACGACACAGACAAACAAGAGATTTTAAGAGATCCAGAAAAAAACATATAGATATTAGCAGAAAATGAAGTGTTATCTAGCTTTATGTTAGTATCTGAACATGATTACAAGCATCTATTTGAGCGGCTGAAAGGGCTTACACTTCCAGGAGTATCCGCCAGATATTCATTGGTTATGAAGCATTCTGATTACAAACCTGAAAGGGCATCCACGGTTGCCCATATGATTCTAAAAGTAACATTTCTGCACAAGCCATTATTCTCCACCCTCTTAATTGCTGCCTGGAATCTGCAAACATCAAGGCAAAAACAAATAACTCATTCCTGGAAAAGGTGTTGGAATCAGGGAGGACATAGCATCCAACAATGTACAAATATTTATACTGAAGACAAAATAGTTGAACTTACATGATGTCTTATGTATTATACTCACTGCATTGTAAGTATGGCGTAAAATGACCAGACCATAAAATAAACCTATGCACATTCCATAATTCGTATTTCCTGAAGTAAACTCTTTCCCAGGTTTCGAGCTAAGGCAAACAGCTAAAAATGCCCTTATATTTTAAATGTAACCCAGAGTTCATGCTTTGATATAAGTTATTCAGGTAATTCAGCCATAAACCCACGCTATTATTCATAGGACAGTAATTGAAAAACCAAAGGCTCACATATGTAATCCGAAACCTTGGCATGGAATTCTATAACAGCCTCCAATTGACACTTGAGGGATCTGTTTTGTATGGCATAATAGAACCACCATGGGCTGCAATAGGAAATATCCAATTTTTAAATTGTTAACATATACTTCAAGAAACCCAAACAATCACACATTTTGAAATGAAAAAAGCATACCTGGGATTTGATTAGAAGAAGGCAAAGTATTAGAGGTGGGGTGATGAAAAGGAATGGAATTTGGTGTAGGCCTCTCAAATGCAGACCCCATGTACCCTTCAATAGAGAGCAATTACATGACTACTCATGATAAGATTCGGTAAAACACTACCAGTCTTGTCAATTTTACATCACAACAGGCACCGGGTCAGTTCAGTAATAGTTTCAGAACTTTCCAGTGACCAATGGACGCACAAATACAAATCCATAAATGCTAAACAAATCAGGTGGGAATGACAGGGAACCCCAACAAAGAGAAAACAAAAAAGAATAATAAAAGAGCATAGAAATCACCCAAAACTTCCAGAAATCCATATAGATATAAAAAATCACGTTCCAGAAAAAAATGAACAAAGATAAATCATAGAAATCTCTATAGTTCCATGCTATTATTTGATAAGGAAATGCATAAATCTGTAGACAAAAATGAAATGGGCATTTATCGTTCAGATGAAGCACCTTATTCATAAACATTCGGTGCAGATCTACACAGACAGAAAAATGCACATAACATACTCTCAAAGCGCTCATATTGAATCATACAAAAATGATCAATGCAAGAGCCATAGTACACAGAGAAAACAACTTCAATCTGATACAGCATCGAAAAAGTAGGAGAAACATGTTAGACCAGTGTGTGTTAGTCAAATACTGTAGTTTAATTCATAATCCCATTCATTTTTACTTGAATGACAACAAAACAGCCAAATACGAAACTATTCAGCATGAGGTACAATACTGACACAAAACTCATTGTAATGACAGGGTCATCAACAACTAAAGATTCCCACATAGACCTAGTAACTCACAAGGCAGATGATCAATAATGAGACATTCAAATATCCAGCAAGTCGCAAAACATGTGTATAAATAAGCTACGCAGACCTTTAGGAGGGAACTAAATACCTGAATGTGGCCTTGGCACCGGTATCCATCCGCTGTTTGGGCAATTTGCATTAGACTGATTTGTTTGTGTCCATTGTTTGCCATCACAAGCATACATCATTGGCCCATCAGGAATGTTCATTGACGGTTCGCGAGAATGCTGACCTTGGTGTGATGTTTTGAGATATGAAAAATGACCTGGTGCATGTACAGGCCGAACTTCAGGATTCACAGGCCGCTGGGCAAAAGAGACACCACCAGAGTGGAAATTCTGCCATTGTTGCGGAACTTGAGGATTCATATATGCATTACCATGTGGCCAAGAAGGATAGCCAACAGGTTCTACTGGAGCACTATTTCCAGAAGAAGGAAAGCACGATGACTGCTGAGACAACACTTCACTTCTGATGGAAGCATCATGTGTCGATTGATTTACCTAAAATGAAGAGTTTTGAATCATTATTATGCTAAAAGCAGATACAAATATGACCGTGGAAAAAATTGAAAAATAGACATCAATTAGCTGTGCACTTACAGAGGAGAAACCACCAATTTCATGTTGTGGCCGAGGTGGTTGATAAGGAAACTGTGGGGCATGGGATATTGCAGGAGGAATTTGAGACATGTGTTGGGAGGGAATTGGAGGGTGATCTACGGATGATGGTTGGGAAATAACTTGCATATGCAAAGCAGCTGATGGGGAATGTCCAGAAGTTAACAGTGGAAGACCAACTGGTTGTGGGGGACTAGCAGCTCGTTGTGGAGGGCCAAATGGTATTGACTGCAAAGAATTGGGACCCAATGGGGGCCATGGGGGCGGTTCAAAAGGAGGAGGAGCAACAGATATCATTGGAGGTGAGCCAGTTGGAGGAGGTGGATTTACAAGAGGCCGAGTCACTCTAGTTGCATGAGGAGCTACTGGTAGTAATGTAGGAGCAATAGACACTATCGGTAATGGATTTTGCTGTCCTATAGCTGGTGGAGGTGGAGGTGGAGGTGGAGGTGATGAGGAGGAGGGTAGAGGTGGGGTTGAAGAGAATACTGAAAAAGTTGGTGGAGACGTTGGCAGGGGTGGACTGAGGGGAGGAGATCCAGTTGGCAATGGGGGAGGATTCTCAGGAGAAGATGCAGAATCAGTTGAGATGCTAGAACTGGTTCTAAGGATACCCTCCGAATTTGGAGTAAACGACAGTGGCAGGGAAGTATGAGAAGAAAAGTTTTTTTCATCCTTGTGGTTTCCAGACACATCTTCCATTTCAAGCTCACCATCAACATCCTCTAGAATGCAATGGCGCCGTTCACTTGGAGCAAAACCATGGTTACCTTGGCTTGTGCCAGGACTGTTTTTTGAAGGTGCATCTTCAATTTCTGTGCCTAGAAATGCTGTTAACGTTTCCTCGTACTCTTCTTCTTCAAAAGCATAACCAGGTAACAATCCAGGCAATTGGAATGTAGCATTGCTGAAATATTTCACAATAAATACGCATTAACAAATGGAACTAATAGTCCAAAGGAAGAACAGGAATGCTCAAGGATACAAGAAAGTAGTTCTATACCTTCCATATTCATCCAGGACAATGCCTTCCATTTCTCTGATAGGATCATCAATAGCACGCTCAGATCGTGAGGGACGCCTCATTGAAATCCTAATTGAATCATCATCTTGTGCTTGCCCTATATCTTCAATGCATGAGCGGAGGACAGATTCGGGCAATATTTTCCTCTCAAGCCACAGGTGCAGTACCTAAAACACTGATCCACCTTAGCAATTAACAAAAATCAGGACAGTCGCAGTCACTCACCTTAAGGCACTGTCGGCGATTTTCCTTCCCACCAGCACCAGATGGAGCAACAGCTCCTACAAGACGGGGCAACACTGCTTTAACTATAGGTATGTAGGATTCCCCTGCAATGCCTACAAATACATTTGATCAGTAGGACCGCCAATACAATTCAATTGGACAAAAAAAGTAATACTTGTAAAAATATATGTAAGAAAATACAGAACATGTAGTACCTCTTTGGCTATGAGAACACTGGGTTATTGAATCAACTAGGAAAAAAAGGTCCACTTTTCGATGCAGACTTGGCTCATATTCCAGTTTCTGAATAAGAAGTTCCACAACCTGCATAGAAACCAGTCCCTAAGGAACATATTTCCCGCAAGAACACAACTGAATAATAAATTCCTGCTGACAGGATGCGACAAGTTCTGTTGAATGTATAGGTTTTCTTAAAATGGTTTCAATTCCATAAATCACAGAGAGAGAGAAAAACCTCCAAGAGGATGCTCCACTTTAAAGATTAAAGGCTTAAAACGGAAAAAGGATGACATAAAAAGTGAAGGTTCAGAACGAGCAGCGGAATAAGTCTATCCAAGCATTTCCTCTTTACTTTTGTATGCTTTGACCTGGCATGGTCTCAAGTAAACTCAATGTCTGCAATTGGTTCTTAAAAAAATACGTCTGTTTACACCTAAATTTTTTGGCCAGGCACAGGTAAATGCAAAGAGATCTGGTAAAAATGAGCAGGCAAATGGATGAAACTGGCAGATAGAAACAAGATTGCCATGTCCTATACTTCCTAAACAACCAGAAGAGCATCTATTTGGCAGTGTTTTATATGCTCAAAGATCCAATGGAAAGAATGAAAAGTCTAACAGTAATATCTATTAAAAATCTTGCTCCTTGCTAAATAGTCCAGAATCAATGAATAACAATAAATCAAAAAATCCCGCTATCATATTTTCTAATATCCCATGAAAACTAAATTGACAAATGATGTCAAATTTTGGCATCTAAAGTTCAGCCTAAATGGACAATAAAATGATAGAAATTTGCTGCAATCCTGCAGATCATCTAATTTGGCTAGACCTCACCATAAATACAACATATTGAAAGCTCATTTAAAAGAAAAAAGGTATCATAATTATAAAATTCCAAGTACATCACCTCAGAATTTCTTTTAAAATCCTTAACACTATAAAAGAAAAAAATTATAAAGATGAAAACAAAGAGGCTGCCACTGAGAATATTCAATGGACTTGAAGAAAATCCATTTACAGGGGCTCATAAATGGATGGATGTATGAAAATTACCTACCTCATTTGCAATCCCATAATTGGCACAATCAATTGCATGACGAGTTGCACGTCCAATACTCTCCTTGGTCCTTGAGAGAGTCTCGATCATGCCTTCAAAAGCATCTCGTGCAACAGAAGCCTCTGTATCCCCACTTAGAGTACTACCTGTGCAATTGTTTTCTGAGTTCACCCTCTCTGCATCAAACTCTTCATTGCCATTTTGATTTGAAGAAGAATACTTCTGAGCATCAGATTCAGGAAAATTTGGAAGGAGCCCTTGAATGTTCATTTGTGGCATACACCCAGACTCAAGTGACTGCACTGCAGGCGAAGAGCTTGGGCTACATCCAGGCATCTCAGTGTCAGAAATGAACAGAAGAGGATATCCATAAGAGTTCAATGTACAGGCTTGTCTCTTTCTTTCCTGAGCAGCAGCAATTAAATGCTTCATGGACACACCGGAGTCTGATATTTTTGTGACACTCATATAACTTTTGATATCTTTCGCAGCTTCAATCCTGAGAAAATGACAAATTCAGAAGTCAGAAGCGGTAAAAAGGATTGATTCTTCACAGAAGGTCATAATAATAAATGAGTCTAGGTTACCTTTCACCTAGTGAGATTACATGATCACTCGAATTAGCTGTTCTATTCACCTCACTGTGAGATTGTTTGGCAAAGGAAGTTGGTCCATGGGACGTTGTATGACCTTTATCATTTATTCCAGGAGTCCTTTTTTGGGAAATATTAACATGTGCTACATCAGAGTGCTTGATCTTAATTTCTTCGGTTATCATTGTTATACCAATGGGCAGAGGGGATCCCTTAGAATAAACAACTGTTTTTGCATCCAAGGATGCAACTTTGTCTAAGTGAAGCACTGTATCCGATGATTCTTTTTTGGAAAAGGCATCTGATGATTCTGTTCTAGTCTTTTCTGCAGTACGCTGACGTGCTGGAGATAATCGGTGGTTGAAAGCAGCCCTTGACCATGTCTGTTTTCTTGCCCCAGGAGAAATAGGCCCCGATTTTCTCGATACCAGATGAGAATGGGGAGGATTTTCATCACACCTTACTTTTTTGTTTTTTTGATCTAACCCCTGAGGAATAATTTTACTCGCTAATCCCCCATGAATTGGAGTTTTAGGTAATTCATCGTCATCCGTGTCACACAAGCGTACTGCCCTCCTCTTTTTTGGCAACTGCAAAACTGGAGACATCATGGATTTCACATCAGAATTCTGAACAGCAATAGGTATTTCCCCAATAGCACGATGATGTCGTTTTGCAGGAGGGAGACTTTCTTCATCAATGGAATCCTTGGACTCATAAGCACTTGTATCCACAACAGAATTCATAGCTGCTGAGATATGAGGTTTTATACTAGTCATTTTGCTATTAACAGTATTAGAAGCTCTAGCTCTACCATGATCTTCTATATCACCTGATTTGGATGCTTTGGCTTTCACCTTTCTCCTGTTTATGACCCTCTTAGACTCATCTACTACCAATTTTTTGTCATTTCCAGCGTCTATACCAGATTTCAATACATCAGGAGATGTATCCTTCGAGCTGTAACTAGCAGAATCCTTTTTTTGCAAAATTTTCCCAGAACCCATGATGGCAGAACTTTGTTTTTTGTGCACTGATTCCATAGTTTTCTCTGTTTGACCTTTGACCCTCATAGATTTATCCACATTCTGCAATTCACCTTGATCAGGAGATTCGCCCACCTCCTTAACATGAGAATCTTTGCTCACCTTACCTTGTTTTTGGGAACAATTTTCCAAAGTAGATGGCCTTGCGATTTCTTCACTAGAGGATAATCCTTGAATCTCTGTTCTATCCTTTTCAGTGACTACATTATCCTCATTCACCAGTTGATCAGGAGAATCTGCATCAGATGCAATAGCCTGAGAACAATTAGTGTCTCTCCCAGTTCTCAAATTTCTAGGATGCATTTTCTCGAATTCTTCACATATTTGTTTTAAAGCCTGGTCAAACAGTTTTCCAATCTTCCCCTTGCCTCGATCACACAGTTTTTTCTTAACTTCGTGGGTAAATTCCTGAATGTCTGTGGGAGCGATGAAAGCTCTGTAAAGGAGAAATGAATGAAATTTATGTACAATATGTAACTTTTGAACCAGTAAGGCAACAAATGTGCTAAGGCACGAAAATAAATGGCAGAACACTTACATTTCTGATGTTCCAAAGAATACAACAAAGTGCTTTCTAGGATCAGCACTTTTCTTCCAGTCTTCAGGTCTGCTTATCTAAATGCAGTCAAGATATTAGCAAAAAGTAGCATAACCACGGGATCAATTAAGTTGTTTCAGATAGAAATTATCCAATAAAAACAACCCATTAGAAAAAAACCACATAATTCAGCATTCATCTTTGCAAAGAAGAACAGGATGATAACATAATCATTACTTTAAAGAAGTATATAATATCCCCACTTAGGATAGGGCAACACCCAGGATACAGAGACAGCACTGAAGATGGACGCAAATTTGTCAATGCCAATAATCAAGCACATGACATTCCACACTGCATACTGAGAGTTGACCAATAAATGATAAAAGAAGTACTAGAAATTCCATGCATTTTTTTGAGCAGCTGGAGAAATCCATGGTAGGTAAAAACTTAGTCACCAAAGAACCAACACTGCGCTCTCACACGATAGAGCCGCATACGATAGAGTCGCATACCAAGAAAACATATTGATGCTAACAAATTCGTATTGAATGAAAGGAAAAATATAATAAAATTAACTGCAGTCATCCAATCACAGAAACATTATTCCACAAAAAAATCAATTGAAATCATGCCAAATGCAATTGCAAAACAACTGAAGGAAAATATTTTACTAATTAACAAGATACCTTGGCCGGCCAAGCAGGAAAACCCTTAACCTTGGCGAGAACAAGATCGCCCAAACTTAATTCCCTCTTCGTACCGACCCCCCTCGCTCCACGGCGGCGGCCTGGAGCCATGTACCCAGATTCTAACCAAATTATTCCTACGGCCGTGAAAAAAGAACAGCGCCAATGTTGTAGATATCAGAACCCTACGAAACAATGATAGGGCTCTTCATCGTCCAGAGCCCTATCAGTGCGTACTTTCCCTTCAGTTTTGCTGGCAAATCAATCGATGATTATGCACAAATAAGAAACCATCCTCCGGCAGGTACAACAATAGAGCGGCGTTGTTTGGTGGCGGTGGTGGTGAAACAAGAAATAACAATACTATAGTCTATAATACACACAGCGCCGTGTAAATGTATCTGTGTGTGAAAAAATCGTATTTTAGTCAATTCACCTCTTCATCGTCCAGAGCACACCACACGCTATAACGGTGCATTCTTCTCACCATTATCAATATAACTTGCAATTTACATTTTACTCGCACCCTGATGCTCGTTGCATTTAATGTGTGCGCTTCTTCCTCGGGAAGAAATGCCTCCTTGTATCTTGTGTGTCTGTTGCATGTTTGGGATTGATTTTCATCCTGTCTTCCCTTCTATGCGGCACAACTTCTTGTTTGAAGTGAATTATGGACAGTTACGTGCAAGCTTGAATTCAAACCAACAGCCTAGGAGGTTGCAGCAGAAATTCTTGGAAAAATGAGTTGTGTTTAGAATGCAAACAACTATTCTGAATCAAATTTAAGTTGCATTTAATCCGCAGTCTACAGCAGATTTCGTTCAGATCAAAACAGCAAACACAACTGTTTAAAGAAGATAATTAAGTCTCTTAATAACAGAAGACATTTTTCCTCACTTAACAATGCATATCTTGATAACTGAAGCACCCCCAATACGATGAAGAGCAACTACAGCCTCACCTGGTTGGCAAAGTCCTTTTACAATTGCAAGCTTTAGTGCACTTTCCAGAATTGCTTCAGTTGATTCTGCATCAGTAGCCCTGGCCGAGCCCTCAGCAAGAACTGGGATCAAGCCCCTGTACACAAGGCTCTGTTTTGCAGGGGCTTCATCACTGACCGACCAGTCAAATGAGTCTGTTGTTAGAACAGGGACAACCACAGATAGGATTGGAACAGAAGGACGGTACTTAGCCACCAGCTTGGCCGTTGTCCCACCTCGTGTCATTACGACAATGAGCTTCGCTCTAGCTTTGTAGGCAGTTCGCACTGCTGATGAAGCTAGGGACTCCAAGGGACTCATTGGAAGTGGGGTTGACTTGATCATGGATTTGAAGATAGATTCATAGTCGAGGGAAGATTCTGCCTCAATGCAGATTCGAGCCATGATCTTGACAGCAAGTTCTGGATAGGCTCCTGCAGCACTCTCTCCACTGAGCATCACACAGTCAGTGCCATCCAGTACAGCATTTGCTACATCAGTCGCTTCAGCACGTGTGGGACGAGGAGACTTGATCATAGATTCGAGCATCTGTGTAGCAGTTACAACAGGTTTACCTGCGAGATTGCATTTGTATATCATCATTTTCTGGGCGAGGAAGATTTTTTCAACTGGGATTTCCATTCCCAGATCACCACGAGCAACCATGAATGAGTCGGTCTCATGAAGAATTTCATCAAAGTTGATAACTCCCTCTTGGTTCTCAACCTACAATGCACAACATCATGCTTTGACAAGACATGTATTCTATGAAAAAAATGGGATTCTGCAGGTGCAAACCTTTGACATCAGCTGTATACGCTTGGCATAAGGTCCAAGAACCTTGCGCACGTTGACCAGATCGGATCCTTTACGCACAAATGATAGAGCAATCATATCAATGTTATTCGGAACACCCCATTCAAGGATATCTTCTTTGTCTTTCTCTGTAAGTGTCGGAAGATCCACGACAATACCAGGTAAATTGACATTCTTTCGCTCACCTAACATGGCAGTATTCTGGCAACGGCATCTCACCGTCCCAGAAGCAGGATCACATGACAACACGGAAAAAGTAATGGTACCATCGGAACAAAGAATTGTGTTTCCAGGTTTCAAGTCTACAGGTAGCTTCTTGTAACTCATTGAGATCATCTCTGTGTCTCCTTTTATGCTGTAATCAGTAGTTATAGTGATTTCTTGGCCTTCCTTCAGCTGAATAGGCTTCCCATCCTTCAAAAAACCAGTTCGAATCTCCGGACCCTGACGAAGTATACACAGGAAACTAATAAAGAACGCAAATAACATGAATCTCATCACTTAAAAATTCTTTTCACATTTACTCAGCTTCAATATGGTACAGGAATGTCGATTCTACACCAAACATCACAAGATCATCAGAATATAACTTCTCAATATCATTATCATGACACACTGCATACATTTATCCCAATTCCTTCCTAGACCTAGAGTTCACTTGGATTATCGGTATACATCAAACATAAGTCTTTTCGCAAAACGCGCATCAGACAAGACATTTAAACTACTAAACAAATAAGAAAAATCCTTTACTATAACTGAATTTAACACCAACCTTCGTATCAAGCATGAGTGCACAAAGTATCTGTGTATTGTTCATAGCAATCTTGAGATTATTTAGAGTCTCCTGATGGTACTCATGAGTACCATGTGAGAAATTGAATCGAGCAACGTTCATCCCGGCATTAAGGAGCTTCTCCAGCATAGGTACTGTCCTTGAAGCTGGCCCCAAAGTGCAAACAATCTTCGTCTTAGGGATCCTTCCATCTGAAAGCTGCTGCTCCTTGAAAATTTCCTCGATGTCTATGTTCGCCATTTAAACTATTTCTTGGTTGACTGCAAGTAAGAACCCATTAAAGAAACAGCCTATTTAAGCATCAAAACTGCAACATATACAACAAATTCTGGAAAATGAATATCATTTAACAAGAATGCCGATACAACAGTCAAAATAAACAAAAATCAAGTAAGAAAATACCGAAGACAACAGTCAAACAAGTGAAGACCCAAGGAAGAAAAAATACGACTGGGTCTGAAGGATAAAAAAGAGCCGAATCAAGTAAGACCCTACGTTCCCTTCCAGAAAATCAACAAGAGAGAATTATCCGTCTAGTACCCGTATCAGAAACATTGATGTTTACCCTGCAATTCAGTTTGTTGAGTAAGTAGAGCAGATCTTTAATATGTTCACCAGAAGAAGGTGAATATGGCCAAGAAGATTTCACGAACATTCGAATAGCACAAGAGATATTCGCTACGGCAGCCCCTGTCGCGCTGTCGTTCCTACAAAAGTTACAGTTTAACATTTAATGGCGTTGTTTGGTTATGGGTTCACCCGGATGATTTTTTTAATTTTGATCAAATATATTAAACGTCTTCCTTCGTTTCACCCGTGAAAATTGTGATTAAATGACAGTACGTTTGAAATAATGGTTGATTGACCGTGGTTGTATAATTACTTTTATATATTTCGTTTTAAATATTTTAAATTAGGTTTTAAAATTCCAACTAATTCCCTACTAATAGCACTGACTAGTTTTGCTTTCTTTGAAATCAGACGACACCTTCATTCCTTGATTATCGATAGCAGGTTAGTTTTTTGTTTTGGTGCTTTTGTGGATTCGATAAATTATGGTGAGCATAGTTGTACAGTTGCGCTTTTACAAGTTATGATCCTAAAGCAACAGAATGTGAAATAAAAAATAGGATTCTGGTGTTTGATGTGGATATGGGTAGACTAAAATTATATTAAATTATTTAGAACGATTTTGGTGTGGATGTGGGTTACCTTATTCAATTCAGTGACTCTCTTTGTCATTTTACTTTCTGTTTTATTCAATTCAGTGACTCACGGTGTGGATTGTTGGATCAAATTAAAGTGCATTTTTTATTGATTTATTTATGTTTTTAATAAAGCTTGCGACATGAAGATAGAGTCCATTAATCCAAGTAAAAAACAGAGCTATTCTGATGTAATTTTTAAAAATCTCTTTTAATATTATCTTTTGATTTCACTCATTTAATTATATTCATTTTAACTTGAAGTATCAGTGAAATCTGCTCATTTAACTACATTCATTTAACTACAAATCCGTGAACATACCAACTCAAGGCTCAAGGTTGATGCTTCATGATCATAACAAATATTACATAATTGGATTCTGTTGGTGAGAATCTTATTTACTATTATTATGTTTGTTGAATTAAACAGATATAAACTCTAATTGTTTATGATGATGAGAGCTTTATCTGATATTTATTATATTAATTTGTATACTTATTGTTTATGTTTGTGTGTTTGATAGTAGTCCAATGGTGAATGAGAATGACAATACATCTCAAAATAAGCAGTCGGCTTATTAGGATAAACATTTAACTGAGGTGTTTGTTAAGTTATGTGCGGAAGAAACAATTAAAGATAATAGACCTTTAACATATCTGAACAAGGTCGGTTGGGCAAGGGTTGTTTCTGAATTTGATCGCATTACTGGACGTAAATACCCAAAAGATAAGTTGAAAAATCGATGGGATACATTGAAGAAAGATTGGGTTATATAGTTGAGGTTGAAACAAAACGTTTCAGGGTTGGGGATGCATGATTATGGAAGGATTATGGCCGACCCCCAGTGGTGGGAGAATACAGAACGAGTAAGTTTCGTTATGTTTTTATTTATCTATCTCAACATTTAATGGTTTCTTAACAAATTCTTATTGATAGGAAGATATCAAGTTTAAAAGATTTCGAGACTTTGGACCTGCTGGAGAGGATGACCAAAGAATCATGTTTGCATAGCGGGGATAGGAGAAGGTCGTGGATTTAGATAATTCACTTTTGTCAATGTTTGTTTTTTGATATTTTTGATCAAAAACTTATTTTATTTTAATAATTTCTTAAATAACGAATTTATCATAATTAAATTAAAAATATAATTGGTAAGTGATACACAATTAATTAAAAGTAAGGACAAAACAATCATTTTATTAAATCACGATCACTTCACCGCTGTTTCAAAAACAGTTTTTTAAAATCACGATCAGTTCACCTCACAGCACAGTGCAGTCATCTCACATAAACGATGTTTATTCCAAACGTACCCAATAATTTTTCTTTTACCACTTAAACAAGTCAAATGGAATGGAATAGATCCGAATCCAAATGTTTTTTAAGGTTTAGCTTTTACTTAAAATATATAAAGTTCGATTTGACATTTGAAATGATTCAAAAAATTCTAAAATTAAGATTTGAGATTCACATTAGGATGGTTTGAGTCCAAATTTAAGTTTCGAATTGATTAAATCTATTATAATATAAATTGAATATTATAATATTATTACCGCTTGAATCGACTTGACTTGAGTTTCGGTGTTCGATCCATTAGAAATTCGAACTCGAACCAAGCAAAAAAAATGAACTTATAACTGGAATATTGACTAGTTCAACGGGAAAGGCTCGCAAAACAAGTAGGTTCATTTAAATTCCTGTAATCATATTTCATTTAAATAAACATTTTTTTATTTCAACAATTTTATCTTAAAAGTTAAAATGTTATTATGGAAATAATAATATATTTTCATTTGTTTGTTAAACTCAAGGGAACATTGACAAATTCCCTCTTAATATTCTAAAAAAAGTTATATTTTCAAGTGTAGCATTCTACTCTTATTATTCCTTCATGCTCTTTATATTGTATTTTTGATAAAATTCTATAATTTTAAAATGACATATAATTTAATAAAATTCATCGGTTAATAATCCAATGATTTGTATAAGTGGAACTTATCATATGGTTGAATTTGAAGTATCTTAAGACGTCACACATATTCTGGAATTAGTTTATAATAGAGAAAATTTAATATAATAATTGATTTATTCAAGTTTTTACAATATGATATACTCTATTGATACGTTCTATTCATGCATAATACATAAATTGATTATACTTTAAAATTTTAACATAATTAATATGAATGGTGTTTTGAATGAGCCTCCTTAACTTTTACATAATATAAAATGGTGCCAAAAATTTTAAAAAAATACTCAAATTTATTATAATTGGTTATTTTGATTTGTAAACTTTTGAAGTTGTAAATATTTATCCTCTAAGTTTTATAATTGCGATTACCTGAAAATAAAAAAAACATTCATATTTGATGTTAATGTTCGTTAATATTTTAAACGATTGATCAGTTTGTTTTTAGCTCATAACCTTAAAAAAGATATAATGACTATGTCAACCGTTCACAACAAAGTACACGGAAACAATTATTATTCATATTTAAACGATTAATGAAACTTCGAATGCTAAATACGTAATTTGTAAATTTTGAAAAACAAACTTTATATTATTTTTAAACTTTACATTTAGTTTTATCTAAATAATATCCATATTTTATTATAAGTTTATATTAACTTCTTTAAGTGTTTGTGAGTGTCACTCAAACTTTAGAATAGTGTAAAAGTGGTGTCTCTTAAGTTTTTAAATTATGTGTAGAGCACTCAAAGGAGATGTGTCACACGTTGACGTAGAGGTTTTAATATCATTTTGTTGAACACTCTTGCAAAAAATAATACTCTTGCAAAACGTGATAAAGAGAACAAAATACCATAGCCATAGAGAAATATCCATCATTTCTCTCTAGACCCTTGCATTTGTTGATTTCAATGTGTCCACTTGACGATTGAAATTCGGTGTCGTTGTTGATCGACCAGCAGCCCAACGATTGAAATTCGGTGTCGTTGTTGATCCAACAGTATCCTAGTTGTGTTGTGGATTAAACACGTGTGCGAACAACCTCGATAGATTAAATAAAACCTGATAATTAAAGCAAAAAAGAAAACGACAAAAGAAATTTAATGTGGAAACCCGGGATGGGAGAACCACGTGACCGGCAGAACGTCATAATTCACTATCACTTGAGAAGAATACAACACACACACGAAGAGGAAATTCAGAATAAAAGAGTGTTGAAGTGTTTGAAAATGAACCCTAAGATCTTCATATATAGATGAGATGATTGAGATAATTAAGTTAACTAACAAATATTCCTAATATTTGATCATATCCTCATTTATGATATTTCATAATCAAATCATACATATGCGTCTATATATACTGATTTAATATGATCTTGTTTCCTTGATTATCTTTTTCTATAACTGACGATATCCTAGACCATTGGCCACACCAAATCTGAGTCGGTCCTTGACCGATTGCCTCCATCTCATATCTTCGGATAAATCACTTTTTCATCTTCAGTATTGCGTACTTCGGTCCTCGGCCGATCGACACCAATACCGACCATCCTCTGAGTGCGCCCAATCGATAGCAATGTCGACCGCCATCCAAGTGTGACCGATTGACAATTATATCGATCTCCACACTTAACAATCTCCTACTTGGAGATCGATAATGCATACATATTCTCTTGATAGTGTCAGTTCACCAACTCACTTTGTAAGGTCCAGAATCACCACATATCTATAATAAGGTAAATATGATAGTTATTTAGTTATGATTGGTGTTAGTTTAGATAGATAAATTACAATTGATATTTTCTTATGATCGGGTATTAATGATGGTTGGGTTTACATGACGATATGGAAGTAGATAACGATGTAAAAGGTAATTCATGAGGATTATTGATCATTCTAACTTAACACTTAATCATTTTTCATTAGGGTAAATGTTAACAAAAGATACCAAGATATAAATTTTATATGTAAAGGATAAACATCATTTATTTTAAATGATATATATGATATGCTTAAAATGGATAACTTCAAGAAAACCAATGCAAGAATGAACGAAACCAAAGGAGGAAAATCATTCCTAGGGTGCTTTTGAGCTTAGAAAACGTAAATTAAAGAGTGAAAACCAAAGGTTAATGGCATGATTGAGATTTACAAGTTAAAATACAGTTTCTGCATTTTCTGTGATGTTTGATGATGTTCATGAATTTACTGATACTTGGTTGCTACGAATTTTGTGATGAAACTTGTATGATTTTGTTCTTTGTTGAGTCTAGTTTCTATATATGTTGAGTTTACAGGAAGAGGAACACATGTTAAAAAGTTATGATATGTTTTCTAAACCATCGCAGAATTGTTCCTCTATTTACAGAGTTTCTGTTAATGGTTTTTTTCGAAACGTTTGAGTGCTCTAATGAAGTTACTTCCTCTTACGATGTTTTATCTTATTGAATCAGCTTTAAAATGAGTGTTTTTACATTATATTTGAAGTTCATTTGAGCTCTCAAATTTTGTTTAGTGTTTAGTGTTTAGTGTTGCTGGGTGCACCTAAAATTCAGCAAGATGTTTTTATATGTAAATGTCATGTTATGTGAAAATTCGAGGAGGGGTGGACGCACACTTCTGGAAAATTGGTTGGACTATGGAATTAACCACAAACCGAGCTAGCTTGAGGCAACACGAAAGTGGTCATAGCCAGACTTATGATTACGGGGATCCCAAGTATGTTATGTTGTCATATTTATGTGTTGTGATGTTGGGTGGCTCCTTCTGATAAATACTTAAGTATTGCTTCTTATGTTTTCTTGATTCTTGGTGATGCCTAAGCCAAGGGTTGGGACGGGTTACCGGGCTCGTCATGCCGGCAATGAAAGATAAAGAAAAGTGCAGTCTATACGTGTTTACATTTCTTATGTTGATGTTTTGCTTGTTTTGCTGCTATATAGTTGTTATTTCTGTATTTTCTCTTGGTATAGTCTCATGACCACTCATCCATACCTAGGTAAAGATGAACATGAGATTTAAATAGATCGATCAGTTTGCCACAAGACTTGAAGAAGTAAAGGGTTGCAGGTAGTTTTGTTTTGTTGTTTGTTATGTCAAAGTCTTCCGTTGTTATGTTGTAAATAGTAAACTTTGATGTTTTGAAGTTTAGGAAGTGGTTTAAAGTTTGTGTCCATGTTTAAAGGTGTATGTACATGTATGGATGTTTTGTGTTATGTATATAGAAGTGTTTTTAAGTTGTAAGATTTAATTTAGTAGGGTTTATTTATAATGTTACATATGCATTAGGATAGATAACATTATGTTAATTTATAATGTTAATTTATGTATGGCATTGTGCTCTATTTTATAGAGTACGTCATCATGTCTCGTCATATATTATATATAAGATGGGGCATGACACACTTGGTGAATCCTACTACAGCTATACGTTGCTCTAGCTTTGCCATAGTGACTCCATTCATTAGCATATCTGCCATAATTTCAGTATCTTTGATATTCATCAATTGAAGTGTCTTTCTCTTGAGCAAATCCCTAATATAGTGATACTTCAACTCAATATGTTCCGTCCTCGCATGAAATGCCGAATTCTTCACCAAACATATGACGTTTTGACTGTCACTATACAAAGTCTGTTGATTGGTTCCTTTACAGATCTCCATCAAAAAATTCAGGAGCGACAACATCTCCTTTTCTGCTTCGGAAATTGCAACATACTCTGTCATAACTAACGATAACCTAGACCAATGAGCCCCACCAAATCTCAGTCGGTCCTAGAACCGATTGCATCCATCTCATATCTTCAGATTGATCACTTTTTCACCTTCAGTATTGCGTACTTCGGTCCTCGGCCGATCGACAACAATACCGACCATCCTCTGAGTGCTCTCGATCGACAGCAATGTAGACCGCTATCCAAGTGTGACCGATTGACAACAATATCGATCTCTACACTTAATAATCTCCCACTTAGAAATCGATAATGAATCTTCTCTTGATAGTGTCAGCTCACCAACTCACTTGGTGTATCCTACTACAACTATGCGTAGCTCTAGCTTTGCCATAGTGACTCCCTTCGTTAGCATATCTATCAGATTTTCAGTGTTTTTTATATTCATCAATTGAAGCGTCTTTCTCTTGAGCAGATCCCTAATATAGTGATACTTCAACTCAATGTACTCCGTCCTCGCATGAAATACCAGATTCTTCACCAAACATATGGCGTTGTGACTCTCACTATACAAAGTCTGTTGATCGGTCCCTTTACAGATCTCCCAGGAAATTCAGGAGGCACACCATCTCCTTTCCTGCTTCGGAAATTGCAATATACTTTGCCTCAGCTGAAGAAAGTTAGGCACACTCTTACAACTTCGACTTCCATCTAACAGTTGTATAGTTGAAAGTACAGATCTCCTCCAAGTTCGGCATCCATGTACCATGTTAATTCGATCGGTCCTCTTCTAAACATAGCTCTCGCTTTGATGTCCCTTTGAGGTATCGTAGCAACCTTAACATTGCTTTCCAATGCTCTTTCCCAATTTTCTACATGAACCTGCTCACGACTCCTACTCCATGTGCAATGTTGGGTCTCATACAGACCATTGCATACATCAAACTTCCGATCGTTGAAGAGTATGACACATTCTTCATCTTTTCGGCCTCCTGGTAGATCATCGGGGCCTGCTCCTTTAAGAGTTTCAGGTGTGCTCCCAAATGTGTTTTAGTCACTTTCAAGTCTCCCACTTGATACCGATCAATCACTTTTTCATTGTAATTTTTATGAGACAATGTAAGTGTACCATTCTGTAGATCTCTCGAGATTCTCATTCCTAGAATCTGCTTGACCGATCCCATATCCTTCATCTCGAATGTTTCGGACAACTCCCACTTGACTTGTTTTATCTCATCTATGTAACCCTCAAGGAAAGCAGTCTTTACATCCATCTGCTCAAGATGGAGATTCTCCGTAACCACTATACTGAAAATCACCTTGATCGTCGTCATCTTAACAACTGGTGAGAATACCTCGGAATAGTCAATTCATTTTTTCTGCAAGAATCCTTTGACCACTAGTCTCACCTTGTAACGTTTTGACCCATCTGTCTCATGCTTTACTCTAAAGACCTATATGTTGAGTAAGACCCGATGTCCCTTCGGCAATGTCGTCAAGACCCAAGTCTTGTTCTTCGACAAGGACGTCATTTCGTCCTTCATAACAAGCTCCCACTTTTCATACTCACGAGACTTAACAGCCTCTCGGAAATTCTCTGGCTCGCCATCGTCAGTCAACAATGTTTGATACATTGCAGGAGTATACCGATCAGGTGATCTCCTCTCCTTGGTCGACCACCTCAACACAGGAGTGACTTGTTCGACATTATCATCTATTGATCGGTCTTCATTAGCTGATCGGTATCATACCAATCAGACTAAGATTTTGACTCTTCGTCAAAAGCGATACCGATCAGCTCCTCTGATCGGTCCAGGGGTTCACTGCTCTCACTTGATGGTATGACTACTATCACCTCGGTAGATTTCTCTTTAGTCTTTGCGATAGTATCCTTGTAAAGTTGATATTCGTTGAAAGTCGCATCGAACGATCTAATTATTTTCTTCCCTTTTAGACTAGAAGCGGTAAGCAAAATAATTAGTTTCATAACCAACGAAAAATGTCTTTACAGCTTTAGCATCAAGTTTATCCATCTTCTCAGGGTCTATGTGGACATACACAACGCAACCAAACACTTTGAGATGATCTAGTTTCACCTCCTTTCTAGTCTACTTCTCCTCGGGCAACACGAAATCCAGTAGTACCGATGGACTCCGATTAATCAGGTATGTTGTCGTACTCACAGCATCCGCCCAGATGGTCTTTGGTAGATCAACGTGCAATCTCATCGATCGGGCATGCTCATTCAATGTTCGGCAACTTCATTTTACTTTGGCTTGTTCGGGACCCGATCGCTTCAGCTTTATACTGTTCGTCAAACAGTAGTCTCTAAACTCCTCTCCGTCATAATCTTCTCCATTGTTTGATTTTAGACACTTCAACTTGGTTGCAGGCTCGAGTTCCACCTCTGCTTTCCACCTTTTGATTGTATGGAAGACATCAGATTTTCTATTTAGAAAATATACTCATATCTTACGGGTACAGTCGTCAATGAAGGTGACGTAGTACTTTGAGCCTCCAATGGACTCGATCGGTGCCATACCCCACACATCGGTATGCACAAGTTCCAGTTTGCTGGTTTTCCGATCCCGCTTCACCTTCGTAAATGTGAGTCTCTTCTGTTTGCTAAGCACACAACTCTCACATAATCCAACCTCTTTGGACTCAAAGGTCGGCAATAAGCCTTTTCGGTCCATGATCTTTATGCCATTCTCACTCATTCGGCCAAGATGATCGTGCCACATCTTCAGCAACCTCGATCAACACTCATGTGATTGATCGGTCTCCATTTGTGCCGATCGGTTTCTCCACAAACAAAGTCCCGGACTTTATTCCTTTAGCGAAGACCAAGGCTCCTTTGGTCCCTTTCCGCCGATCGCTCCCGAAACGCGTTCGGTACCTCTTAGAATCCAGTTTTCCGATCGATATCAAGTTCTTACTTAGTCCATATATATACATCACATCCTCCAGTGTCCAAGAGTAACTATTTGAGGATTTGATCGGTATATCATCCCAACCGGTGATCTCCAGGAACTTCTAATCGGAAAAATGAACATTCCCTAAATTCTCTGCTCTGAAAAACTCAAACAACTTCTGATTAAAACATGAGTGAAATGATACACCTGAGTCAACCACCCATGACTCCATTGGACTCTCAAGACAGAGTACAAGTGTATCGTCAGATTCAACCGCTACAGATGTTGAATTCTCCTCATTCTTTGGCTATTTTCATTCCCTACGGAAGTGCCCATTCTTTCCGCAATTCCAGTAATCGGGCTCCCCTCGATTCTTTGACTTTCCCAGATTCTTAGATCGGCTCTTGCCCTCGATTATTCTTCCGACTGCAAGAAGAATCTGCAACCAATGCATTACTTTTGATTTCCCCCTTCTGCTTTCATTTCAATTCTTCGCTGATGAGCCGAGCACTCACATCATGATAATTAACTTTCCCCGGTTGATTACTGATGATATTAACTATTGTCGACCAGCTTTGAGGCATGGTACTAAGAACGGAAACATAATGTGTTTCATCATCCATGACATGTCCAACCTACAATAACTAGTTTGCAAAGTTGCATAAATCATTCAGATGTTCGGCAACGGAGGCACCATCTGCCATCGTCATGGTATACAACTGATGTGTCAAGAGCACACGATTTGTCGATGATGGCCCACGTACATATTGGACAGAGCCTTCTGTCACGCGCCAAGCCCATGAGCTCGGGTAGCGACAGTGGCCACAGTAGAGGGCGAGGCGACATCTATCGAACCCAATGGTCCTAAGACTTTCTACCTCGGCCTAACCGTACAGCCAAACCTTTCCTATCCATCTATGAGCAATTCTTAAATTAACATCTAGTAGTCGAAGGGGGTAAATCATACTAAGGGAATCTTTACACTTATCGTTTATACAAGTACATAGAACTACAACGTAATAAATCCTAGACCATCCATCTTCTTAAATTAGGTTCGACACTTCTCATATAGTCTCATCAGAATCGGCCGCCGGACTAGTATCCTGCAACATGAACACACACATGGTGAGACTAACGTCTTAGTAAGAAAATCTCATACCTATGCCTCACTCCTCTAAAAACAGAGCCTTTAAAACATGCTTACATAGTAAAGTAAAACCATGTAAAAATTTGAGTAAGAAAACACTTTCATATGCACATCTCACACGTATGCGGTAAAATCAGGTGACCCGTGGATCATACTCTTTATAGTTAAAGCGTGATACCCATGAGAAACCTCCATCATCATGACTTAACCCAAAAACCATGAAACTAAAACTCATGCACCTTGTGACCCGTGAGTCAAGACTATTTGACGTGAAAAACATGCAATGTCCGAGAAACTTGTTTAACATGCGTTCAAACGTATGAACCCTGAAAAACCAATGCTAGCTACATGCCAAAAGTAAACTGTGCTCATCGAAATGAGCCATAATTCCTGCCCGAGGGCGAACATATGTTGGCAACCCCCGTGAGTTGAGGTTTTTCTACCGTGACCGAGTCACGCTGCCATCGGGGATAAGTCCTCGGCTGTAGGAGCCCAATCCCGCTCCCGTGGGTCAGAGCTCGTCATGCATATGAATGTTTGCCAAGACAAACCGTGAAACTAATGCCATGAATACTTGCCGAAGCAACCCAAAATACTTGCTATGCACCCTTCATGAAAAATATGAACATGCTTACCCTGAAACAATGCGACCCATCTTTTAAAGCCATGGATACCGTGTAACCTACACTTGTTAAGAAAGCCACATTTTATAAGAAGAAAATCTCGTAAACCTGCGTCAGCCTTGTGCCCATAAAAACCATGCTTCAATCTTCTAAAACATGCATGCTCATGGACTCTCGCTCACAATGACCTTAATATGCTAGTCTGTGAAAATCTTCTTGACACGAAAACATACTTAACATGGGGAAAACAAGGTAGGCCGGGACACAAAATCTATGCAACTCAAGAAAACGTGAATAATGCTTTCAAGACACATAAAATGAGGAAACAACCCTTAGCCATACTCTCCACGAAATTTCAGTAAGAACTAAGCCACATGTGACATAAAAACACGCAAGATTCCTTAGAAAACCGAGGTGGCGGTGAAGGGATGAAAACCGGTGGTGCCTCACCTCCTTGTTGTATTCTACATCATGAATTTCCTTACCTTGGGTGGGTTCTCTCGTGTTCTAAAGTTCACCCCCTCCCCTTAACTTAATATGGTACATTTATATATGTTCTATGTGTTTATGATTATAAGGAAATACGGTGGTGAGATGGTCCATGACGTGGCACAAAGATAGCGTGCTTGTTGCGTAGTACTGATGCGTTTGCCGTGCTTGGTGCGCCAAGCGCGCAGCACAACGTACTTTCTGCCGCAGCACGGCATGCTTGCTGCCGCAGCGCAACATGTCTGATGCGCCTGTTGTGCCGGTACCGCATGCCTACTGCAGATCAACCAGGGTCAACCGTTGTGCTGCGATCATGGGCGGTCGATTGATCGATTGCTCTGCTGCCACCCTGGTTGCTGTTCGGTCGACCAGGGTCGATCTTGACACTAAAGGTATGATCGGCAACCCTGTCGATCGCGGTCAATTCGTGATGACTTCACCATGGTTGACGCTCAGCCGACCTTGGTCGATTGTGGCACTGCCGTCATGGTCGGTCCTTCGATCGACTAGGTTGCGTTCTTAGGGAGACATATTGACATGTTTTTTTATGGGTCTTATAGCCTTCATCATACCGTACATCGTCTTTTGTTCGTGATAGTTGAACGTCACCTTCTTCGACAATGATAATTGGAAGATCGCCAACACTTTGCGATCCAGTTTCTGCCAATTCGCATCATCCATTTTTTACCGGCTTCTTTTCTTCTAATGCTTCTCCTAAATCATTCCGATAAAGGGTATTACGGATTTGCATTTTCCAGTAGGCAAAATCAGATAAATCAAACATCCTTAGGCTTCCCTTATCGTCACCCATTGCCGATTGCACCACAACTCCACTCCTCGTGGAGTAGATCCCGCATCCAACCAAGTCTGAAGTATATGACTATTTAATTGTTTGAGGTCCTTTTTCGTGGAAATGCGATATAAGAACATTTCAATTTACTACTTCATATTATCTTTTGTGATCCTAACATCGTCTCTAAGTAAGTTCAAGAACCAAGCTTAACTTTTGAAGGTCTCCGACTGAACAATCCTGAAATAAAGTGGGTACATGTTATTGGGATCGTGTCTACCGCAACAAGAACATATTTCCATACATCCAAAGTTATAAAAATAAATCACATATCAATTGAAATCCACCAAATATCGTTGAACACCAACCTAGCCGGGCAATGACTCCTTTGTGCGTGTCTTATCAATACAAATTATTGGCTAACAGACCTCCCCACTATACTTTGGATGGGTACAATCACACATATATGATTCTAAATGTAACTTTCCAATCACACCATTCACAAACTTCCATTTGAACAATGGATTCTGAATTACTTCGCTTGAATTGAAGTATGCAACTCTTTATTCTATCAAAGTTTACCACCATCTTGTCTCGTATGATGTATTTCATTCAAAGCATATTGGTGGCACGAAATAGATTGAGTCTTGATACCTCGATGATGAGGTCATGAAATATTGTTCTTGAGAAATCTGAAATAGAATGCGTGAGAACGTTAATGAAACACTAATTGTATCTATTATCATGTCATTTTGTAGTCACTTAAGAATTTACTTTATCTCATACACAACTGTTGTGTACGGGGTTGTATTATTTAACCCTACACTCATAGTCATTATTTTTCTTGATCACGTTAACGTACAAACTACACTTCTTTGTACGAAATCTCTTACATCGTACTCACAATTGATCCACCCCATTATTTTCAATCGAAAATGATTTCCCGTCAAAATGCGGAATGTCATAAATGCTTCTTTGGTATGCTCTTTTGTTAATGCTAGTCATACCCTACTTTCACACAACACAATAAAAATCAGTTTTAGTACACATGTAAGTAAATATAACAATGATCTCAAAAAAGATGTACCTAAGTTTTTGCGGTAACTTCCATCCCAAAGCGTCATTGTAAATCAGTCATATGATGAAAAGACTATGTCTATGTCATCCACACATTTGTCAAGTGATTATAAATCAAGCATACTTAGAACATGTTGTATAACGTCCACTATGTCACTGCACTCATCCACATCCAACGTTGTATTCTTGATGTCTTTACATCCTCCATCAGATAGTTTATGATCAATATCATTTTGAACCATATCGTCACATGTCATAGTTGAACTAGATACTAACATTTTATTTTTTGCGCTTGATTCTTATGTGGGTCCAACCAAGAACTCCTCTAACCATATAAAACATTGCAAAATGTTAAGTCATAAGTATTCACATATAATCGACATATCGCAAACTAATTTGACAACAGTCTGAAAGAAATAATCAAATAATTGAGGCAAAACCAATTTTACCCAAAAAATAGTCACCAAACCAAACTCATAATCATGGCATAAACCCGCAAATTAAAATAATTTTAATAAAAGGATCACAAGTATCTACTCACAAAATTGAAAACATACTCATAACACAAACCATCGATTCGGCGTTTCCAAAATCTAGACATACACAAATTTAACATAATTTACATTTTGATTCGTGGAAAGAAATTAAGCATACCCAACACACATAACAATTAAGGTAGAGGGAACCAAAAGAAACACAATACATCTTCAATTTACTCATGAAACCTCGGTAGACATAAGAAGTTTTTGTACGTGAGCCGGTAGCAAATCGCTCGGTCTAATCGGTTAGACCGGTAGCCGTTACAAAAACGGTCCGTAAAATTCTCTATTTTACAAATTCAAATTATTGCGTTGTAAGTTGTAACTAGGGCAACTCAAAATAGATTTATCCAGTATCCTCCGCTTCTTGGGAGAAAAGAAGAGGTTGGGAGAGAAGTAGATTGCGACATAGATAAGTTTGGAAGAGTAGAGCTTGTGGTCCCCCTCTTCAAAATTTCAATCTTTAATAAGTTTCTCTGATTTAGTTTGAGTTTCTGTCGTCTGTATTTGATTGTTTCTTTAGCTTTGAGTTCTACATTTTTTTTATTATTCTTAATTTGCTTCTTAAATCTAGTATGTTAATTTGTATATATCTTGACTCTTGATTTCTAGTGCAAACTTTCTCATTGATTAATTGGAATTGATGTGTTGTTTGGATATTATTATTGTAATTTCGAAATTGATAATGTTAAATGATCAATTGATATTTGTATTGTATTATTGTTAATATTTCTAGTTGCTAATGCGTTTTAAAATTTTTTAATGCACAACAATTACTGAAGATTGTCATATTGAGAGCGGAGGAACTCCACAATCTTCTTCTAATTGTTTTTCACGTTTTAAAGGTGATGAAACATGGAAATATGTTGTGGTGAAAAAAGTTGGTGATCAGAATGCGAACCAATGTTGCTTCTGTTATAAAAAAAATATGTGAAGGGAGCGTACATAGAATTAAACAACATCTTGCCGAAAAGAAATGGGATGTGAAAGCTTGTCCCAATGTTACAAGTATGGTGAGAAATGAGATGCAACAAACGTTGGAAGTGTGTTATAATTCTAGCAAGAATAAGCGTGTGAGAGTTGAGTATGGAGATGTAAGGACTTTAGGTGAAGATCATATGGATTATATAGAGCTTGATGGGGTGATGATTGTCAAGAAACCTGAGATTTGATATCTAAGAATCTTGGTAATGATAATGGTAGTAGAAGTGGAAGTAGCACTCAAGTTCAATCAACCCTGAAATGGTATTGGATTGGAAAAGAGGTTATTGCTAATGCTCATAGAGATATAGCCATATATTTTTATGTGGCATCAGTTCCTTTCAATAATACAAATTGTAATTATTTCAAAGCTATACTTTGATCTGTTTCTAATTTAGATGATGCATTTAAGCCTCCGTCAATGCATCAATTACATTTTTAATTATTAAAAAATGTCATGAAAGAGTTGCAAGTATGGATGGACTAATTGTACCATTATGGGAGATGGTTGGACTGATTCAAGTTCCGTACCATTATCAATTTTCTAGTTGGGAGTTGAGGATGACTCCACAAATTGAGCTGATTCATGGAGAAATCCGGGATACTATGCGGGTCATTGTGTTGGGAAAAACTCTCCCTAATCAGACTAGATTCGATCACAATTTCCGGGACAAGGTAACAAACCACCTCAGCAAGCGTTAGTGTAGATGTTGGTTCCTTTAGATTGAATTTGAGAGAAACAGATTTTACGTGGAAACCGGAGTAAACCCGGAAAAAAACCTCGGGATCGATATATCGATCCAATCCAATAACTCACTGATTTTGATTTACAAGATGAATCAGAACAGATTACACATATGGCAATGATCTCTAGTACTGATCTGCTTGTTGTCTTTTGAATGTCTTGTATCTCGCTTTGCCGCTTTTAAGGCTCTTAATCAGAGCATTGTCCTCCACTATCTCGGTTGATCACTCGCTTGATTTCAGATTATCTATCTGAATTCTGGTTTTCGAACTGCTCCAGTTATGCTCTTGATAACGGCTTAAATAAGTCGTTTGAGGCAGTTGTTGAGTGAACAGTTATATAGTCGTTAATGCGATTCTTCCGCCCTGTGCGCCTGTCTCCTTACGTTAATGAAAAACGCATTTGCGTCTTTCCATTCTTCTAGCAACATTACTCCTCCCAGTTTGGATGCATGCCTCCATCCAACTCAAATCTGCTTCCATCAACGCTCAACCCGTAGAAGAGAAAAAGAAAGGCACAGAGACGACGAAGCACGAAAAGGTTATCTATGTTTTCCTTCCATGTATTTTCTTTCTGTTTAACATTCTTCCACTCAGGTTCCGCGTTGATGGTTTGGGGCTGCTTGCCCTAGATCTTTTCAAGACGTTTGAACATATCTGGCTCTGCTCTTGCTTCCTCTTGGCTACCAGTCTGGACGTGAACTCGCTTGACCAGCTCAGCTTCAACTTTGTCCATGTTCAGTCTGCAGAAGGAAACTTGAAAAAGAAATGTGAGTTAGTCTGTTCAACATCGCTCACCCTCAAAGATAAGTTTCATGTTTTTCCTTTGTTTTCTCTTCTTTTGGTTCTAAGCATTCTTCCCCTCAGGTTACGTGTTGGAGATTTGGTATTGCTTTCCTTAGATCTGTTCGGAAATTGAACAGATCTGGTTCAATTTTCACTTTAGCTCCTAGTCTAGACACGCATCTGGTTGTCCAGCTCAGCCTTGAATTCATACCGTCCAACCTTGTTGATCCTTAAGATAAGCTTTCAGTTTCTTGTCCATCTTCCTCTTTATTTCGCTTAACTCGTTTCCCCTCAGGTTGTACAGAAATGAAGTCAGTTGTCTGCCCTAGATCTGCTTAGGAATGAGCAGACTAGCGCCTTCAGCATAGATCTTCAGCTTGTTCCCAGGTATTATTTTGGTTAGCATGTCTGCGATGTTTTCTGTTGTGTGCACTTTCTCAACATGGAATTCCTTGGAGCTAATAGCTTCACGAATCCAATGTGTCTTGATATCTATGTGTTTTGTCCTTCTGTGAAACGTCGAATTTTTGCTTAGCTCTATAGTACTCTGATTATCACACAAGAGTTCTGGATCTGAGCAGTTAAGGTCAAGCTTCTTCGTAAGTCTTGAGATCTAGAGTAGTTCCTTAGCAGTCTCGGTTAGGGCTATGTACTCAGCCTCTGTGGACGACAGGGCCACTGTCCTTTTAGTCTAGATTGCCAAGATACTGATCCTTGTGCCATGGTCACCACATAACCCGTGGTTGATCTTCTAGTGTCTAGATCTCCAGCTAGATCCGAGTCTGAGTAGGCTCTTATATGTAGAGGTTCATTAGTGCCTTTAAACCTTAGGCACATTTCTTTTGTTCCAGCTAGATACCTGATTAGCCATGTAATTCCCTCCCAGTGGGGTCTTCCTGGATTGCTTATAAAATGACTTAAGACCGTAATGGAATAGGCTATATCAGGTCGAGTAGACACCATTAGGTACATAATTGATCCAACTGCAGAGGTGTAGGGAACTCCTTCCATGTCTTTATATTCATCATCCGTGGTCGGACAATTCTCCTTAGACAATATAATCTGGTTAGACATTTGGGTGGTCACTGGTTTAGCTCATTCCATATTAAATCGCTTAAGTATCCATTCAACATAGGTTCCTTGTGAGATGGTCAGTGATCGCTTGTCCGTGTTTCTAGTTATATGTATGCCTAAAATTCTCTTGGCAGCTCCAAGGTCATTCATTTCAAAGGAGGCAGCCAATCTCTCTTTCAGTCTGCTTATTGATTCTTTTGATGTACCTGCAATAAAAAGATCATCTACATATAACAATAGAATTATAAATTTACCTGATTCCTCATGGTTGACATAGGCACAATGATCACTTTCTGTCCTCTTGAAGTTTTCTTGAGTCATGAAGGTGTCAAACCTCTTATTCCACATTCTAGAAGCTTGTTTGAGCCCATAAAGGTTTCGATTTAATTTACACACATAATCCAGCTTGTCCTTGACTGCAAAACTAGGGGGCTGCTTCATATAGATTACTTCATCCAAGTAGTCATTTAAGAAAGCATTTTTGGCATCCATTTGTTCTAATTCCAGGTCTAGATGAGCCACTGTTCCTAGCACTATTCTTATTGTGGTGAATTTGACAACCGGTGAGAATATTTCATCAAAATCAACTCCATTTTTCTGCCTAAAACCCTTCACCACGAGTCTAGCTTTATATCTAATGGTATCATCGGCTTCATGCTTTAATTTGAATATCCATTTATTCTCCAAAACTTTTCTCCCTGCTGGTAGTCTTTCTAGATCATAAGTCTGGTTATGTTTCAGAGATTTTATCTCCTCTTTCATAGCTTGTAACCATTTGCTGCTTTCTAATGATTTAATTGCTTCATAATATGATTCAGGTTCTCATTCTTCAGTCACCAAAATATAATTCGAGGAGGGATACCTAGAAGAAGGTCTTCTGATCCTTCTTGTTCCAGGTTCTGATATATTTCCAGAATCTGACTCCACTTCAATTTCATCATTAGTTGTATTTTTTGGTGTTCCCTCTGAAATCTCTCTAATTTGTACTTTATTTGTATCAGGTTCAGCTTCCGGTGCTTCTAGGAATTCAGGAGCTGTGCCCTCCTTAAAACCAAGTAGGTACACTTCTCTGTGCAGTTTTATATCTGAAATTTCGCCATTATTCACTCCATTTTTGCTCAAGTCTTGAATGGTTTGGTCTTCAAAAAACACTGCATCTCTGGATCTGAAAATCCTTTCGGTTTTAGGATCCCAAAATTTATAACAAATTTGTTGTCTCCATAACCTATGAAGATACATTCTTCTACATGGTCGTCAAGCTTTTTCTATGTTCCTTTGGAATATGGACTAATGCCATGCAACCAAAAATCCTTAAGTGTTTAACTCAATGCTGGTAGCTGGAGATCGGTTGACTAAATAGCAAGCCACTCCTAAAGCTTCAGCCCAAAAGTCCTTGTCTAGCCTAGAGGTCTTCAATAAACATCTCACCTTGTTCAAGAGTGTTCTATTGAACCTCTCAGCAGTCCCATTGTGCTGGGGTTTCCCTGGCACAGTGAGCTCATGTCTGATTCCTTGAGACCTGCAAAAAGAATTAAATTCATTATATGTGAATTCTCTACCATTATCGGTTCTAAGAATTTTCAAATTCTTCCCCTTTTCCCTTTCCACTGCAGCCAACCACTCCTTGAATTTAAGGAATGCTGCATCTTTTGTGTGAATGGGATAGGCCTAGATTTTCCTCGAGGCATCATCAATAAATGAGACAAAGTATTTGCTCTCTGCCTTTGAAATAATATCCAGGGAGCACACATCTGAAAAGACTCAGGCTATGATCTCTTCCTTTTTCTTTACAGTTGTGTTGAATAGTTGCTTTGCTTGCTTCCCATAGATGCAATCCTCACACTTTTGTTCTGTTTTTCTGCCTTCAATGTGAATCAAGCCATCTTTCTTCAGTTTTTCCAATCCAGCATCTGAAATGTGCCCTATTTTTTTATGCCACAGCTGGAACGCATCAGTCTTCTCCAGAGTATTGATCTGTCCAGTTTTGGGCATCAATTTAATCTTGTACAATGTGTCTGAAAGTTTTGCTTCGGCTATAGAATTCCCATCTTTTAGCAACCTCCAGCAATGATTGTACGTTATACTCATAAAGCCTTCTTTGTCCAAAATAGGAGTAGACAGTAAGTTTATTCTAAGATTAGGTATATGCCTGACATCCCTTAGAGTAAGTTTGTGTCCTTCCTTAGTAAGAAGTTCTATCGTCTCAATTCCTTTGACAGGAGCACATGTGTGATTTCCCATTCTAACAGTGCCAAATTTGTCATTAGAATAAGAGGTAAAACACTCCTTTCTTGGAGTAGCGTGATAGGAGGCACCCGAGTCAACTACCCACTCCATTTCTTGATCACCAGTTTTATTTTCCTGATTATGAACAGTAGAGACAACTAGGATCTCCTCTTGGTTAGTAGCTGCAACGGGTTCAAACTCTTTCCATAACCAGCAGTCCTTCTTGAGATGTCCTACCTTGCCGCACCAATTGCAACTCATAGTCTCTTTTTGGTTATTTTCAGGCTTCCCCTAATCCTTGCTGTTTTGCTTGTTCATGTAGCTTTTCTTGCTGAAATTCTGACCCTTATCTTGTGTCCCTAAATTAACCGCAGCAAGTGTCTCCTTCACAACTGAACTAGTCACTTCATCCCTCCTTAGTCCTTCAATGATTAAACACTCTTTTACCACTTCCAGCTTTAATCCACCATTCGGAATAGAAGAATTGATTGAAATAACAGTAGAATCCTATGAATCTGGAAGAGTGACTATCAACATATGTGCAAGAACTTTATCTTCGAGCACACAATCTGTTTCTGCCAATTTATTGACAATTTCTTGGAACATTCCAAAATGGTCAGTCATGGGAGAGCCTTCTTTGAACCTTAGTCTCATTAGTCTTTTGAAAAGAAATCTTTGGGACTGCGTAGACTTTGGTTCAAAGATGCTTTCGAGCTTTTCCCACATTAGTTTTGCATCAGTCTCTTTGGCAACATGATGATAATTTGCGCTATCGATCCACTGGTGAACAAAGCCTAAGGTCTGGATATGTTTCATATCCCAGTCCTCCTGCTTATATTTCTCTGGTTTCTAGGCTCCGAATTTTACTGGTTCGAATAAGAACCGGCAATATAATAAGTCTTGCATCCTATTCTTCCACTCCGGATAGTTCTTGGATGTTAACTTGATCATTGAATAAGGTTCACCAGCCATGCTCTTCAGGGCAGCGTTCCAGGTGAGATGTGAATCTATCTCGGTTGTGATTACCTTGCAATCTTGATCAGTGATCTATGTGTTTCTTTCTTGCTTAGTTTCCGCATGCGTTGCGACCTGCATGGGCCACCACTTGTTGGGAAAAACTCTCCCTTATCAGACTAGATTCGATCACAATTTCCGTGACAAGGTAACAAACCACCATAGCAAACGTTAGTGTAGATGTTGGTTCCTTTAGATTAAATTTTAGATAAACAAATTTTACGAGGAAACCGTAGTAAACCCGGAGAAAAACCTCGGGATCGATATATCGATCCAATCCAATAACTCACTGGTTTTGATTTACAAGATGAATCAGAACATATTACACATATGGAAATGATCTCTGGTACTGATCTACTTGTTGCCTTTTGAATGTCTTGTATCTCGTTTTGCCGCTTCTAAGGCTCTTAATCAGAGCGTTGTCCCCCACTATCTCGATTGATCACTCGCTTGATTTCAAATTATCGATCTGAATTCTAGTTTTCAAACTGCTCCAGTTCTGCTCTTGATAAAGGCTTAAATAAGTCGTTTGAGGCACTTGTTGAGTGAACAGTTATAGAGTCGTTAATGCTACTCTTCCGTCCAGTGCGCCTGTCTCCTTATGCATTTGCGTCTTTCCATTCTTCCAGCAACATTACTCCTCCCAGTATGGATGCGTGCCTCCATCCAACTGAGATATGCTTCCATCAACGCTCAACCTGCATAAGAGAAAAAGAAAGGCACAGAGACGACGAAGCACGAAAAGGTTATCTACGTTTTCCTTCCCTGTATTTTCTTTCTGTTTAACACATTGCGTATGCTCTCTTAACATACTATGCTTAATCTTGTTTGGAATGTTGAAATTTGGCATACAATCATGTTTTGGTGTTTTATGGTATCACGCTTGCTTTCTTTTTAATTGATGTTGAAGACTGAAGTGCACACTCGATAAGATTTAGAGTACCTAAGAGCTGAGATATAGTTGAATTTACCGTAATTGGATCTTCTTTATTGCCTTTTGTAGTAGACATTCATTATGATTCATTTCAGAAAATCTACGCTTTGGTCATTTACTATGCAATTCCCTATTTTTTTGACATCTAAAATGCCTATGGAGTGCCACTGTCATCAGAATTGGTGCTTGTACTGATGCTATTCTTTTTTCGTTCTTAACCAGGAATGACTTTCAAAAGCTAGATAAAATTAAGGATTCTAATTGGATAGTAAGCAGTTGGAAGAGCTTACAGGGAAGAAGAGAGATGTAAAAGGTTCACGAACTGTTATTTGTGCAACTTTTGAAATAAACAAAGCCTTTGAAAGCTTCTTTTTTGCTCTTTTTGTCTTTTAAAAATCCCATTGATTTAATTTTGAGCTTTTTTTATTGATAATGCTGACACAAAATTTATAGGTTGATCAAAGATTTCGATTCTGAAATCAAGGATGAGGAAACCAGGAATCATCCTGAGGTTAATAAGCAGCTAAATAAGGAAAAGCAATCTATAGTAAGTGTCTGAACATTTCGGAAATTTTAGGTTCAGGAATTAATTGGTTACATATATCAAGAAAGTCTCTTAACAAAATAAGTTGTTGAAACATGACATTATCCCACATTGGAAAATGAATGTGGTTTGTATTGGTTTATAAGAGGGAAGAGGTACCATAGTAAATGATTTGTTCAAGTCTTTTACGGTGTGATCTCCTCCTCTTATACGTTATATCTGTGAAGACTCCCATTATAATTTCGGCCCGACTCTACAATTTCAACATAAGTTGTATTCCCAACTTTATTTTGCGTGAATGAAACGTATGTTTGCGTTCATGTAATGATATGTCCTCTAGTAGAATGAATTCACTCAATGATATTTTCTCCCTATTTACTTTTCTAAATTTCTCTAAGGAAATATTTACTTTTCTTCAGCACTGCTAATTCACACAGCATGCAGAGGACTTGGAGTGTTTATTGGTTAAAGGTCCATTGTAGTAAGGACTTAAAATGTTTCCCAAATTTCCATTGACAAGTTGAATTTATGCTGTCAATATTCCATAACTGCATTCTCTGTGTTATGAACTTTTAAGATGCAAGGGTGCATTTGAACTTAATTCAGCATCATGTTTTATCTCTTTACGTTATGTTGATCCAGTTCTCTTTTTGCAGATCAAAGAGTTGAATTCATATGTTGGCTTGAGGAAAACGTAAATTTGGTGTTTTAGTTAATTTTCCTTATGTATGTGGTTGCTTTCGTGTTGTATAATTATCTCTAAATGCGATGCAGAAAATTCAGTTGCTCTCCAACTATTTCTCTTATTATTATTTTCTTGCTTTATGTTCTCTATTTACACAGATGCATTGTCACTCTTCTGGCGGTGCATGTATATGAGCACCATTGGAAATAAAGGGGTTGAACTTTTTCATATGGGAAATGGTGCTTCAGAATCAATAGCTGATGAAAATGTTAAATTGGCATCAGGTTGTATCTTGTAACCTATCCTTCTTTATAATGGGCACGCTGCTTCAATTTTTGGATCGTTGTCCATTCAGTAAAGTCACAAGTCATTTTGCTGGTGCTTTTCTTAATTTTTTCAAACTCTGAATTGTGCATGTTTTAACCACATCAATGATTTTTAATGGAAATTATTGTCGACTATTTCTATTTTATTTCAATGAAGAAATATCAAATCAGGAGCTTGTTAGCACTGGGCTAAAGACAATGGATGAAAGTGACCAAGCCATTGAGCGGTCTAAACAGGTAATTTTCAGCTCATGGAAAATCCTCACACGAAAAATGTTAGATGCATCGTAAACTTTTTTTATTATTTTAGGTTGTTCACTGTTAAACATAGAAGGGGTTTTGTGCGGAAGTATTTGAATAGACTGTTAAATTCAATCATATTTACAGCCTTAATCCATTAGTTGTAATCTAAAGGGTATATATATATAGGTAGTAACGGCTATTTCCCATACTAAATGCTCATAGCCGTAATCTTCATTAAATGGCTTTAACTCTTTATCGAGGATCTTCAACAGTCCCCCTCAAGATGAATATGTATGTTATTCATATTCATCTTGTTGATCAAGTAGTTGTGTTGCTGAACACGAAGTCCTTTTGTCATGATATCTGCAACTTGTTCTTTTGTTGAAACATAATGTATAATCAATGTGTGATCGACTACCTTCTCTCGGATAAAATGCCAATCCAATTGGAAGTGCTTTGTCCGTTCATGCAAAATCGGATTGTTTGAGATTTGAATTGCCGACTGGTTGTCACATAGTAGCATCATGGGTTTATCGATCTCTATATAAAAAGCTCTTAGCAAGTTTTTCAGCCACATGAGTTCACAAGTTATTGTTCCCATTGCTCTATATTATGCTTCGATTGAACTCCTTGCAACTGTAGATTGTTTCTTAGATTTCCAACTAACTAAGTTGTTTCCCAAATAGACGCAGTATCCTGTAACCGATCTTCTTGTATTTGAGCATTTTGCCCAATCACTATCACTGTAAGCTTGAAGCTTGAGATCTCCATCTTTCTGGAACATCATTCCTCGACCAGGGGCACTCTTTAAGTACTTGAGTATTCTAAATGCAACATTGAGGTGAATATCGAATGGGTTGTTCATAAATTGCGATAATACCTGCACCGCATAGGAAATATCAGGACGAGTAAAAGTTAGATAGATAATTTTACCGATAAGTTTTCGATAATAAGTTGGATTAGGAATACGTTCTCCATTATTGATGTTGAGAGTGAATCCTGTCTCAATAGGAGTCCCCATTGGCTTAGATCCGAGTAACCCAAAATCGGCTAACAAGTCTAAGGTGTATTTTCGTTGACATGCCATGATCCCGTGCCTTGAACGAGCAAATTCGAGGCCCATAAAATACCTAGGGAAACCGAGATCTCTGAGTTTGAATTCTTGTGCCAAAGATGATACTGTCTCAATGAGGACTTTTTCTGACTTACACCCAATTAGGATGTCGTCGACGTAAACTAGGAGGGCCATACAATTTCCATCCTCCAATTTCTTGGTAAACAGAGAATGATCAACACCAGACTGCAGAAAACCATGTCTTAGAAGAGTACTAGTAAATTTTTCATTCCAAGACCTAGAGGCTTGTTTCAGTCTGTATAACACTTTATTCAATCGATAAACCAATTTCTGATAAGGCAAATGTTCCCCCTTTATGGGATACCCAGGAGGTGGATCCATATAAATTTCTTCTTGAAGATCTCCGTTTAAAAAGGCATTGTGAACGTCGAGTTGTTTGAGTTTCCAATTTAGTGTTGATGCTAGTGAGAAGAATACCCGGACTATGCTATGCTTTACCACAGGACTGAATGTATCTTCATAATCGAATCCCTTTATTTGACTATATCATTTTGCTACAAGTCGTGCTTTATACCTCTCAACACTTCCATCCGCATTTAGTTTCACCTTGAAAACCCACTTGCTTCCTATGGTATGTTGAGTAGTTGAGATATGTGTCACATTCCAAGTTTTATTTGATTCCAAGGCCTTCAACTCTGACTCCATGGTTGTAACCCATTCCTGATGTTTGGATGCATCATCATATGTAGTGGGTTCAACGATTTTATTAAGATTCCCAATAAAAGCTGCAAGATTTGGAGATAAGCGTTCTATGCTTAAGTAATTGCTGATTGGGTGTGATGTTGAGGAATCAGTCTGGGGATCTGCAATATTATGCTCATAATCAGTGAGATAATGAGGTAACTTTCGAATGCGTTTGCTTCTTTCTTGGAGGATCGGTTCATCAATATTTTGTGGATCTCTATTTGTTTCATTTTCAGTCTCTTTGTTGTTATTCATGTCATCTATATCGGGTATGGATGCTTGGATCTCATTATAGATGTCCCCATGTATAGTCTCTTCATTATTGGATCTGTTGGGAACAACTTGTGGCAAGACTTCATCCCATGGTTGAAGATCAGACCTGTTCTCATTAGAAAAATTGGAAGAAATATAAGCTTGTGGAGAATTAATATAAGACTGAAAATTAGGAGCAAACGGGAAAATATTTTCATGAAATGACACATCTCTTGAAATAAATATTTCATTAGTCTTCAAATCATAGAGTTGATAACCTTTGACACCTGTGGGGTATCCAACAAAAATTGCATTTACGTGCTCGGGGATCAAATTTTGTGCGATCCCTTTTAAGTGTCGATGCAAAACAAAGACTTCCAAATACTCGAAGGTGAGTGTATGTGGGTTTATTTCCCAAAATCTTTTCATAAGGGGTAAGGAAATTTAAGATTTTCATCGGCATCCGATTTATTAGGTGTGTGGCGGTGAGTACAGCTTGTCCCCAAAAACGGATAGACAAGTTTGCTTGGAAAAGTAAAGCACGTGCCACATTGAGTACATGTTGATACTTTCTTTCTACTTTTCCATTCTGTTGAGATGACTCGACACAAGTAGTGTGATGGATAATGCCCATTTGAGAGTAAAAATCAGTTAACTTAAATTCCGGGGCATTATCGCTCCTAATAATCTTAACCGAAGTATTAAACTGTGTTTTTACCATGTTCAAGAATGAAGGAATAAGAGTCACTGCTTCACTTTTGTACTTCATTAGAAAAGTCCATGTGCATCTAGAAAAATCTTCACCAATAGTTAAGAAAAATTGATGACCTCCTAAACTCACATTTTTGTATTGTTCCCATGTGTCTACATGTACCAATTCAAATACTTTCTTACTAGTCATGCTTTGGATAGGAAATGGTGAACGTTTATGCTTGGCTAAAGGACATGTCATGCAAACTTTATCAATGATGCTATTCACATAAGGAACATGCTTGTTGATGTGTAATATGGTGCCGTGTGACGGATGTCCAAGACGGTGATGCCATAAATCAAAAGAATGAGTAACATGAGAATTCATATTGCATGAATTTTTAACAAAATGCCCAGATTCAGAACATAATGATGAATTTTTCAATGATTTATGCGAAAAAGAAATATTCTGCTCGTAGAGGTAAAGGTTGTTATAACTTTTACCCATACCAATTATCATCTTTGTAGATGAGTCCTGAAAACAACACTTATTAGTTCCATAGAATACATATAAATTGTTTTGCACAATCAGTTTGTGCACAGAGATCAAATTAACGTTAAAAGTAGGGACATATAATACATCAAGTAATCTCAAATGAGGACTTAGTTTCACAGTCCCAGTATGCGTAACAGGGGCTGAATTTCCATTCGGAAAGCGCATTGTTGCACTAGTTTGGCACATGGTTTCAAATAAACTCAAATTAGAGCACATATGTTCAGTGGCTCCTGAGTCAATAATCCATTCAGTATTTAATTGAGTATTTAAACATTTACCTTCAGATGTTTGAATTTTGTTGGGAATTTCAGATGCTTTATTACCTCCAGATATGGCTTGGAGAAGAATGTTGAGTTGCCCCTTAGTGATAGAGAGTACTTCTTGGTTATCTCTAAGATTGAGAGAACTCAATGTATCTTGTGCTATTACATTATAAGAGTAGATACTATGGAAATGTTGGAAGACATTGCATCTGTTTTCCTGTTTGGAGGCATTGGGTTGTTTCTTATTCTGTAGCCTCTGGATTTCTCGGGTAAATGAAGAAGGAGAGATATCTAAGGTGTTAGATGAATGATGAGGGAGATAGAAAGGAATGGAGCTAAGGCTCCGATACCATGTTAAACATAGAAGGAGTTTTGTGCGGAAGAATTTGAATAGATTGTTAAATTCAATCATATTTACAGCCTTAATCCATCAGTTGTAATCTAAAGGGTATATATATATATACAAGGTAGTAACGGCTATTTCCCATACTAAATGTTCATAGCCGTAATCTTCATTAAATGGCTTTAACTCTTTGTTGAGTATCTTCAACATTCACCAAACTGTTGAGTTGGAAGCATAGTTTTTGAATCCGATAATGTCTTCTATTGGTCGAATCAGATGGTCGGATCGGTTCAAACCGGTGTCCAAAATAAAATTAACATTAAATATTAATTTTATTTAAAATATTAAGATAAATCCATATAATTTAAAATAGGAAATCCAAAAAGTATTACTTAAATATATCCAAATGAAATATAAACAAAAAGATAAATCATGAATTACGATGTAAACAAATGAAATATATCAAAGTTTCTAAATAATTATCCAAATGAGAGTGATATACATTTTCTTCATTCCCCAAATCTTCATTCCCCAAATTATCAAGGAGATGTTTTCAAATTGTCATTATTTTGTATGCCGATGATTATTGAATCAATACTAAAAAAGAATTGTGTAGCAAAACTTTGAATATAGGAAACAATAGATAAGAGCCCTAACTTTTTTTTTATTAAATGGGTCAAAAAAATTTCAATCCACTATATTTTAACCGGTTCATATATGATGTGGCACGATTCTGAAATTAAACATTAAATCAGATTAGATCGGATCGGAGGTGTTGCCGGTTAAAGGTCGGACTAATCCAACTGACCAGTCCAGACCAGTTTCAAAATATGTGGTTAGAACCCAAGCAGCTGCTGCATTGAAGGGTCAAGTTAGTTAAACATGTGCTGGCTTTGTTTTAATGTACTCAATTGCCTCCATTTATAGTGAATATTTTTTCTAAAATTCATGTAGACCGAACAAATGAGCCCGTATCATGAATGATCCGGATGTAAGATTTCATCAAACCTTTAAGATCAAGGAACCTTAGAATTACAGTATCTCTACAACCCGTTATTTACCTTGAGACATCTCGTAGAGTTTTCGAATGAATTTTCCTCTCCTAATCCTTTCTAAAATTCACTCTTGGGAGAACTTAACAATACAAGAATCTGTTTATTTCCACACAAATGTCTTCTATTTATAGAGACTAGAAATAAACCAAGAGTCACACAATTCATGACAATTCATGGTTCATTATTGCATTTAATTATTGGAAAGCCAAATGTCATAAAAGTTAATATAATTTATGTATCAACATGTCTATATATCAATAGTTGATGTGTGTACTACTAGTCCATATTCATGATAGTGAGACAAGTTCTTAATGGATAGAACTTGTACATATGTGATGTGAACTGTAAGACCGGGTACCTTGTGATGGGCAAGGCCCATTAACTACTGGGCTAATTCAAATGGTGGAAACAAATTCTTGCATCCCATTTGCACACTTAAGGAAAAGCGGCCCGATGTCTAACGAGAAGACCAAAGATAACCTTAGGCGAAATTAAGCGTTTTCTGGTAACTGGCTCCTTGGTTCAGTCCGAACGGTCACACGCTCACGTTTTCCACGCTTCGGGCCTCCACACGTTTACCACGCTTCGAGCCCGATCACGTAGACCACGCCTCGGTCCCAACCTCGTTTTACATCCCGCAATAACAACCTCTAACAAACCTGTCAGAGGCGGTTACAGAGCGTGATTTACACACGCCGTAAACTCTAAAAATACAGGGCGCGACGACAGAAATAGCAGGACCTTTTGGACGCGTAAGAACAGACCGTTACTCTGCCGGAGTTGTTATTGCTTTCTTTTCCTTGTCATTGTCATTAAGTCTCTGTTGTATTCGTTATGAATTATTTGATTAGTGAACATGCTAAGAGTATAATCTACTCTTAGTCAAGTGGTTTTCACCCCAATTCCTGGGGTTTCCACTATATATCGTCGTGCCACCGTTTATTTCCAGTTTTTAATCGTCTTCCACAACAAAAACAAATCAGAACCGAGTTCGTTTGCTAAACGAACCGGACGACTGTTGGTACCCCCTAAAAAGGGATCATAACAATATGAAAGGTAGAAAAAGAAATCACATCATGGTCTTTGTAATATGAGTTTCATGGTCTATCAACATGAAATAAATCTTAATATATAATATTATATGGATCACATAATGACAATAAACCAAGGAAAAAAATTTAGTATGACATTGTCAGATTAATATTATTATAAAAATAGCATTGCTTATTATAATTATTTTATTTTGACATCGACGCAAGTTCATTTATTCTTAAACCACCTAACATTCTGTCACTTACACGGCTTTTGATAATTTTTAATTTTATAAAAGGTTTATTAATAAAATAAAATAACTTATATGCATTTTATATACTACTCATAAAAAGTTGTCAAATCAAATATATAAAATTAATTAATTCAAAAGATAATAAAATAGACTAATATTATATTCTAAAATTTGGAAATGAAGAATAATATTCAACGGGAATTAGATGTTTTCATATGAATGCTTACTAATTGAAATAAATTATAATTTTAATCAATTATTTTATATAAAATGAAAATTATAACTAAATAAAAAAAGTAGATAGAACTCATAAGAGAGTGAGTTTTTTTCAAGACACATATATCCATTGTTATTTTTTTATAATAAAACTATTTTTATAGAAATCCATTTCATTATTAAAAAATAAAAAATATATCACCACCTCATTTATATTTTGTGTCAATTTGTAAGTGTTATTTTATAAAACGTAAATCTGTCTGTGTTATTGTTAAAATAATTTTAAAAATAGTGTTAGTATTAAAATAAAAAGTTTAAAAGAGTGTTATTAGTTCAAAAAAACTCCATAAACCAACGCGGGACACCATCCATTTTTCTCTCAAAAAGGCATCCCAGCTCGTGAGAGAAATTGGTAGACAGGTATATAGGTTGCAAAAAGTACCATCTCAAAGATTGTTTGCTTAGCTTAGGCAAAAAAATAGTATATTCTTATTGAAGCTTTGTATGGCATCCAGTTATTATGTACTTATTGGGAATGAATGTTGCATTTTCCAGGTGGCTACTGACAAATGTATCATGCTTTTCCTTTTACTGATCGTGTGTGGAGTTATCGCCATTATTATATTCATAGATTCCTTTCAATTTTTAGCCTTTGACCTTCATAACTTCTTCGCATCCAATTTTTAGCTTTGGATTGCTGTATAACGATTACTAAACCATGAAATTGTAGATTATGAATCCCCACAACCGTAACATTAGGGGTATCCCTGGACTGGCCCCTCCTGCTCAAACGGCAAGGAGATTGCTCTATTCAAAGTTTGCATCCATTTAGTTTCAAGGAGATTACTGCAGAAACCATGAGATTTACACAGGCGGTATCTTGGTTTGTCCATATTGGTTTTCTTAATTGATGTGTGCATATCTGTTTCTTATCAGAATTTACTTCAGTGTCTTGAATGATGATATTTATCAAATTTTTTCAAGAGATATAACTTTCTTGAGCAGCGCATCCTTTCAACACCGCGATTGAGAGAAATAGGGTTGGTGAGATGACCTCACCGAGGTGATAAGTGATTTTTAAAAAATGTTTTTGAAAAATAATATGGTGATTTTATAAAATAATTTGTTTACTTTTAATTTTAATTAATGGTATATAAAATAAAAATGATATTTTATATTATTTTATGATAAATTTATTATTTTAAAAGTTATATTTTAAATTTTTTGTATATATTTTTATAATTTGAACCTCAATTGTTACAACATAAAAAGCCATTAATTAAAATGATAAAAAATAAAACATTTAAACTATAATTTACCAAAGATAAAATTGATATTTCATAAATGTATTTTGGTGGTTGTTGAATTAAAACAAGTATGAACTCATCGTTTTTTTATAGCGTCCGCTATTCGCCCTAAAACAATATTGGATTTTTCGAAACGCATTATTTAACCAAAATAGCCAGATGGGCTATGCACCATGGTTCAAAACAATACCAATATAATATGATATATGAAGCATCATTGCAGAAAATGTATTGGGGCCATCACAAACACAACGCATTCACACCAAAAAAAGGTTTTTAAAGAGCCAGCGCAGCAGCCTTTTTGTTTAGCTGGAGGAGGCTGATCGAGTATTGAGCAGGGGCTGTAGCGTGTGAACTATGATGCTGATGTTAGGGCGGAAATCAGCCTCATATTGTAAGCACAAAGCAGCAACAGCAGCCATCTGCAGTCAACAAACTCATAAGAAACAAGTCAAAAACTTCAAATAAAACACCATTCTCTTTACCTTTGCAACTGCCTTTGGAGGGTAATTTCCATTCATTCTAGCATCAACGCACTGCTTTACCTTATCCTCACTCAGTTGTGGTGTTGCCTAATTGTTCCATTTTGTTCAGATCAATTAGAAGAAACAGAGACTGGTTATAGATTCCCTTACCCATGTCACTAAACTCTGCTGTCCCCTAGGTAGCGTATTATCCACAGGTTTACGCCCCGTCAAGAGTTCCAGCAACACAACACCGAAGCTGTAAACATCACTCTTTGAACTCAGTTGACCAGTCATTGCATACCTGCAATGTAAAAGAAACAAAATCCACTTTTTATGCACTACAAATCTTTGTTTTCCTATGAAAAATCTTGAGAATCAAGCGGTACTCTGGGGCATGGTAACCAAATGTCCCTAACACACGAGTCGAATGAAGTCTTGCTGCTGCATCAGGGGCTTGATTTGACAAGTCAAAATCCGCAATCTTCGCAACATCATTATCGAATAGTAAAACGTTGCTCGACTTAATACCACGATGAATTATCCGGGGATGTGCCTTTTCGTGCAAGTATTCAAGCCCTTTTGCAGCTCCAACAGCAATTTTAACTCTCTGAGACCATGATAAAACTGGACCCGGCATTGCAGTTTTGTCACCTTTTCGTCCTGCAAGACCGAAACAGTTTACTTCGTGTTCATTACAATGCAGTTTACATTGTCCTACCGTGAAGCATGTCGTGCAAAGAACCATTTGGTGCAAACTCATAAGCCAAGATTCGAAGAGGACCACCGACACAATACCCGAGAAGTTCAACCACATTTTCGCATTTTATCCGTGAAACCATCGAGACCTGAACGATACTAACATCAAACCATCAAAATGATAGAAATATTCAGTCAACAAGCAAAAGTTCTGCGCAGACAAACTTGTCCTAAAAATTCTTGTTCTGGTTGCTTGCTAGAATCCAATTTTTTTATTGCAACATCTTGTCCACTCTTCAAAGTCCCATGATACACCTTCCCATAAGATCCCTCTCCAAGTAAACAATTATCACCAAAGTTATTCGTTATGTCCTTCAGTTCGTCGACCGATATCGCAGGGACAGCAATAGGCAACATTTGAATAGTTTGTCTATCATCTTGAGTCGTCTCTGTAACTCGATATCCCACAGGGTTTCCTACATAAAAACACTGCTAAAAAAATATCGAAACAAGAAAAGAACATGCAAAACTCACCAGAAGAGTAGTTCGTTTGGTAGGATTGATTACCGGGACGTTTATGTATGTAATCGTCATCACAACAGCCGAAACAACTCATGATTCACTACTGCATTATGAGTATCAGTGGCACAAAATTAAAAGAGTGATCGTATAAAGCATTACGTGATGTAAAAATGTCGAAACTATGAGAATAATGAAGCTATCGGCCTAATATACAAAAACAAGGGCCTCGAAATGCATAGAGGATTGTACTGGTTTTTTTGCATCGATGTTCAATCTTTGAAAAGAAGAATAAGTATCAAATAAACATGGAAAATTTGGCCAAGAAGTTTCAGGTTCTTTTTTAATAAAATCATCGTCTTTCATTCATTAACTTAAGAAACATAACCACAATTACAAATCATCTCGAAAACACAAAACCAACGCCAGCTTATAACATTTCAATAAAACAACAAAAAACAGAAGATTTCAACATGTGAATCTATATTGAACAACATACTGTGGATCTTATCAGGTAAATTTGAGTAAAATAAACACTTGTAATTCTCTTAAGGATCAATTTAATTTGGAGAAACAATAAATAAAAATTTATGACAATATATGCTAATAAAACAACAATTCTTTCAAAACTATTTCGATCAATGAAACTGTGATAAACTTCATTATTCCAACAGTATTCAGCACTATGGATGATGATTCGAGATGTGGAATCTTCGAAATCCATCTAATTGAAAACCAATGCCAAAACCATTTCGATCCACCAATGTGAACATAAAAATTGACTGACGCCATACACAAATCTCGAAAAACCCAAACCAAGTCAATACATGTAGCTTCGAACAGAGCAAAAAAGAAGTGGTTTTGCACATAATCAAAGCTTGAATCTTCAATAGTAACTCACCTCGAAGGAAAAACAAGAAGAAGAGAGACGAACAAACCCACAAAGAACGCAGCTTGCCTTGACTTGAAGAATATTATTTGTGTGTTGAAAAAGCTTGGAAACCATTACAGTGGACTAGTCAAAATGTAAATCAGCAATTACCCATTTCCATTTGCATTCAACGCCGTCAATTGCAATTCTTTACTTTGTTTCCACTACCAAACTGAAAAGGCTAAGCGCGTGGGTTAAGGTTTTAGTGAAATTGTAATATCAACGCAACCGTAGTTTTTGGGAAACGAAATTTTGTATTGTATAGGAATTGGGAATAGAGAAAAAAAATGCCTGCTGGGTCCCGATTCGGGACAGAAATTATGAGTTGTCCAATTCCAGGTATGTGGACATTTTTATGGAGTTTTTTGTTTTAGATAACATGGTATTTTGTTATGTTGTTAAAAAATAGTATTAATTTTCGATTGATTTTGTTTTTATTATGAATTAATTTTGTTTTAAAAACATAGCACTGATTTGTAGTCTATCGGTCAGTTTTTTTCGTAGCTCGGTTTCTATAATTATAGAAACCGAGCTACGATTTTTTTTTTATTTTTAATTATTGTTTTCGGTATAAAAAAAAATGGTAGCTCGGTTTCTATAATTATAGAAACCGAGCTACGAAAAAAGCTGGCAATGGCAGACTGCAAATCAGTGCTATGTTTCTAAAACAAAATTAATTCATGACAAAAACAAAATCAATCGAAAATTAATGCTATTTTTTACGTTTTAACAAATTACAATGCTATCTAAAAAACTCACCCCATTTTTATGAGCTCGTTCAAAAGAAATAATTACAAATTTGATATGTTTTTGTTAAATTAGAAATGAATTGTTATTAATTTTTTTATAATTATTGAAATGAAAATTATTATAAAAAATTATGATGTATAATTATTAAAATATTTTATATGTAAAACATAATTAGAGAATATAATACTAATACAATTTAATTATGTGTTATTTTAAATTGAAATATTTATATGCTAATAAAAATATTAAATATGTCTTGAACCAAGTTTAAAATAACAAATAAGAATAATAAATTAGTATAATGATTCTTTTAAATATAATTATTAATAAAATTGTAAGTCAAGTCATTGGGGAAAATTTATCAAATAAGCATCATTCAAGTTGAAAATTACGAAAATAAGTATCTTTTTAAAACTAGTAGACAATTGACTATTTCATCATTTTAGTAATATTCTTTATAATTATTAACATCAATTAATGAAAAATGAATAGGTTAAGGACTTAAAATCAAATATTAAAAATATCTCACAAGTAAAATATTTTGTTTCCACACAAATCTAGCCTATTTAGGCATGGATTTGATTGAACCAGTCAACTTGAGTAGGGTTAATCCAATTTGGGTGTCGTACGAATTCAATAAATTAAAACGATTATATTTTCATAATAAGTATATAGAAAATAAATGTTTTTTTATTTATTTAGTTGCGCTAATATAAAGTGAGACTTGCACCTAGACACATTGGGTCATGTTTGGATTAAGATTTAACTATAATGATGTAATCTTGTATGAGTTAAATTGTAATAATCTCCAGTTTCACATTATATTAGTGCATCTAAGTAAATAAAAACATGATATTTTCTATATAATTATGATTCAAATATGATTGTTTCATCCGAATCAGATCGATGTAATCAAGTCTATTACATCCCATCAGTACCCTCGCTTGGGTAAATGCAAAATATGTTTAGTTCTATAATAGTTTAAAATTGTAATTAACTACTTAAACTTTTTTTATCCTTATTAATAGATTAAAAAATGAAAATTATTAAATATATTAGGAAAATAATGAAAGATGATTAATAATGCAATATATTTAAATAGTTGCTTAGTTTGAAAATTAACTTGAATGATGTTTAGATGTGAAAATCTCTCCCTACCTTTGTGTCCATCTATAGTACTTAAATTTTAAAACTACTATAAATAATTGAAAAAATCTGAAGATTTTGTTTTGTTTTGTTTTAAGTAAAATATAATAATTTAAATAGTAAAATATAATATTGGACATTTAGACTACAAACTATACTTCTTTAATTTCAAAATTTATTAATTAATTATATCCTTATAATATTTAGAACGGCTAATTACTGGGTCGGACTAACTTGTTGATTTCTATGTTTTTTGCGGGTTAGGAGCGTCCACTCGGCAACTCATGTACGAAACGATGTTCGACATACGAAACGACGTATTTTGGTGAGTTTTTTTTACATAATTGAATTTCGTCTTTTAGGTTGTGAATCGGCAGTTCGACATTTCAAACTGGACTCGCTGAGTGTAGTTCCTTGGTCTTCTAGTCTTTGAATCGACACTTCAAATTGATTGTTTGTTAAGAGTAAGATTCCTAGTGATAGAATTATTTGTTCTAGAGACCTTCCTTCATCTCCAACTCTGTGAAATACAGAACGATGTGATATTTTGATGGGTTTTCTAAAAACTATCGAGTGGACAATTTTTGTTTTCTTAGTTATGTGTATTTGTTCTTTCTGTTTTCTTGGTTGAATTTCAACACAATCAACTAAATAATGACACACAAGTATTCCCACGTTAATTTAGATCCTATTTTTATTCATGAATGTCATCTGGATGTTAGCTGCTGATATTCACATATATGTTAGATGCTAATGCTAAAATAATGCTTTTCATTTCTAAATGAATGTCATCTTTATTGTATGCATCTCAAGTGAGGCTAAAGGAGCAACAGGTTTATGAATTTCCTTGATTGTGCTTAGTATTTATTTATAAGAGCACCATTGTACAATTCTTTATTTATAATCTATTTGTGCTTAGTATTTACATATACAATTCTTTATTTGTTTTGTATTTGTAGAATATTTGACCAAACCTAATATAGATATTCATGAGGAAGATGAGCAAAATGATACAATTTAATCTCAATTTAATTGTATTCGACATCTACTATGGAATTATGTTATAAAGCAAAAGAGAATTACATAATCATGTGGTAATATTCATTTTAAATGCATTTTCTGTAATATGCAATTTGTAAGATCTTATTGAAAAGTAAAAATACATTTGTTGAAAATGTCCCACTTGCATATACATTGACCATGGATTTCTTTCATAATAGGTTTAAAATCTTCATTTTCATGCCATTTGCTTCTAGTTTTGTGAGTTACAAAATATCGTTGCAATTAGTGGGGGAGTTAGACATTTAAATAAATGTCTGAATGGTCTCATATTCTCTATGCTTGTTTTGCATTCTATAATTTTAATCAAATTGTTTTTAATGTTTTTTTATTTAAAGGCCATATTGAGTTCAATAATGAGATTAAAGGAGTCAGTGCTTGGATCTACGGCTCAGTCCAAAAATTCAATGTAAAGAAATGTGATCTATTGAATGCAAATGAAAACGAAATCGATGATACAGTCCCTAAGATGAAATCCCTGAACAAGGAAAATGAAATATCCTATTGTAATGATAAACAATCTGAGTGACATAAATGTGAAAGATGCACAATACTAAAGATCTATGAAAGTTGGACGATGTTGGTGAAAATGAAGATATACATCCATCATCTACTGAAAAAATTGACCCAACTTGTTTTATATATAATTGTGCATTGAGATGGAGTGGTCAGGTTATGAGGTAATTATTTCGACATTTATCTTGATATTAAGTATGATTGTTTATAGTATAACACATGAAATTCTTGAATGTAGAAATGACTTACATTTAGAGATAAGGAAGATGCGAAAGAATGTTTAGTTACTTTTTGTATTTTAGATGGTAAAGAACTGTAGATTGAAAATAATGAAGTAGGTTGGATACGTATACGATGAAAGCGCGGAACAACAAAAGAATGTGAATGTTATTAAAAAAGAACGATATTGATTGGAGAGTAAAAGGTTACAATCATGGACACAATGGTTGTTATTGAGACAAAGAAAATTCGTCTATTACTGAAAAGTTGCTTTGTAAAAGATACATTGATTAGCTTATTAAGAATCATTCTTTGATTGTTTCAAAATTTGGATTTAGGGTTACTGATGTATTACACATTGGGGTGTCAAGACATAAGCTTTTCAAAGCAAAAGAGTTTGCTATAAATGAAAGAGTCATGCAAATTTTAATATGATAAAGAGTTACATTCTTCAATTTGAACATAACAATCCAGGTTCAATAATAAATATGGAGGAGTAAAAGACATCGGATGGTCTTGGATAGTTTAAAAGAATGTACATATGCTCGAGGGTTTGTCGTGATGGTTGGTAGACTTGTAGACCAAAAAGGTTTTGAATGCCCAAATAATTGATTATAACTTGCATTAAATTTATCTTTATGTAACAAATTTGTTGTTGTAGATATGAAGGTCATGGTGGCTGTTGGGTTAAACTTCGAACAACGGTGTATACCCCTTTGCATACGCACTAGTAGAGTCTGCAAATCTTGAGAGTTAACATTGGTTTTGAAATTTCTAAGAGCTGATGCTATGATCACAGAAGACAACATGTAAAATTATACAATCATGTACGATCGGAGTTCAGGATTAATCGTAGCTCTTCAGTTGGGTTTGCCGAATGTCCAGGTGACTTTATTTTATTTAGTGTTACATGATACTAGTTTAAGGGTAATAAGACCAATTCCTTTGATTTATATGTTTAAGATTGCCAACATCAAAAGCAGAAAATATCATAGAGGTGTTGGATCTCTAGATCAAACGTTCAAAGAAATAAACAGATATTAGTAATAAATACAATAAATATAAATAATACTAGAAAGTGATTTGATTCCATTATGAAATCTGGTTTAGTGTCGTTGAACTTAAGAACAATTCCGATGAAACTGGTCTCCTCCATGTTACACAAGCAACAAGCTTCAGGAACAATGGTTATTGTCAATGAACTCAGAATCAACACATGTAGAAAATGAAATAAAACTAGAGAATATAAGTATTCTTTGTTTCTCGATATCTTTTCCTTCATCATTATCTACAATACTATTATTACTTACAATACAATAGAATGTGTGGATGAATATCTCTCAACTTCCCCAATATCTCTCAACAAGAGGTAGTTAGATGTGTTATATAGGCAGCTGCAAAGTCAACAATAAGGGTGGACTTCGACTGGAATATGAATACGATACGGGGTATCAATGAACAAGCATGGAAGGAGATGACATTCATCTATTCATAGCATTGGTCTCGTGCATTTTTTGATGACACGTCCAAGAGTTGCATTTTGTTGAACAACACGCCAGAAAGTTTCAACAAAATAATTTTAAAAGCACGTCGTCAAACGTTATTGAATTATTTGAGGATATACATGTGGTGATTTCTGATGTTAGGGGTCATAGATCTGAGATTGCATCTTCGATTGAAGGTTTTATATGCCCCAAAATTTAACCACGCTTGCAGAGACTTCGCGTAAAGATGCAACATGAGTCCTAATAAATGAAGATCCATACAAATGGATTTGGTTTTTAGTTTCTATTTGAATGGATCACACACCACTCGTTCTAATTATTTAAGATTAGATATATCATGCAAACATGCGATGACAACCATCCAAAAAAAGAAGCATCGACTAGAAAATTATATAAGTTTTTACTTTCGAGTTTCAAATTTGTAGTATCTTAATCTTTACTGCTCGAGGGTATTTCAAGTCATATGCATTGGCCACTTAGCTAAGAACAACTTCCACTACCCCCAATTGTTTAGAAGGTCAAGCGTGGAAGACCATCACTTAAGAGAACGAAGTCTATGTACGAAGCATCAAAACATTTCAAACATTGCTTTTGAATACAAAACAAAGAATAACATATGGGAAGTGTAGTGAATTTTGACACAACAAAAGAGGTTGTAAGCGAGACTCTCCAAAACTTCATGAAGAGGTACCATGTCTTTTGATGAAGAGGATGCATATGAGGTGTAGTACAAAAAAACAAAGGTAACCGAGGCAATGAAGAAAATACAGATCTAAACAGAGCATTGTCAATGGGACAAGAGGGTCGCAATATACCATACGCTCCAACAAATCAAGCAAGTCAGCTGAAAAGATAGATACACAATTTGTTGTTTAACTTTCTAACAATAATGCACCTTAAATTGTACACATCTTAACGCAAAAGAAATATTTTCTTTCAGTCGAGAAGTATTCCAAAAGCTCCATTGCGAAAGTCTCGACGGATTGGAAGACCAAAGAACACTAGCTTTGTCCTCCAATCAAATGTTTTTCATGATATTATTTGGGGTGACAACATTAAGATAACAATGTGAATTATCACCAAAACATCCAACCCTTCACGTAACGTGAGTTGTTACACGAACCAAACAGATTGTGAATAATATGTGTTCGGCTAGTATGTGATCGTGTTCGATCGTTCGAATAAAAATATGAACATTGTTTGAACATTATTTTTTGATCGTTTATAATTTGAACGAACAAGAACATTTTCGTAAACAAATTCGAACTTTCGTGAACATTAATTAATTTTTATAATAATATATTATTATAGTATTTAAGTTTAAAAATATTTACGAAAATTTCTTATGTTGTTAGTGAGGTAATCTTCTTCTTTGTTTTATGAAAAATAATTGTTTGATTATTTGTACAATACATTTATCTTTTTGTGATTTTGTTTGTAAAATAACAAAATTAGATTTTTTTTGGTGAAGTTCGCACAAATAGTAGAAACATGTTCGAACAAATCGTACGAACAAGCTATTTTAACGAACATGAACATTCACTTAATAATTTGAACAATGTTTGAACATATTTTAACCTTCGAATAAAATATGAACAAACATGAACATGTTCGAATTAAAATATGAACGAAGCATGAACACGATGAGTTCTGATCAAATAACGTGAGTCACATTGTCAAGTATGAATGATGATGATGAAAACATTGGACTTTGGCAGTACAGACAGCTTGACACAACGGAGATCGAAACGATCCGCATGTAACACAATTACTTATTTTTTACGGTTATTTCTCACATGTTAATAGAGTTTTGCTACATGAGGGCTATATGTTGTCTCCCGCCATAACGACGATATCAATATCGTTAGACTCTATCTGAGATACAAGATGGTTGCCTCAAATTCAAGAATTCTATGAAAAATTTGTCGGGTAGCATAACATGGTTGATTACGACAAAGGGTATGTCTTTGTTCTATAATGCAATTTGTATGATGTGTAATGTGTTGCAAAACATGTAGATACCATTAGTTGTTATTAATTATGCGACACATCTTAAATTGTCAACAAAGATGGATTATAATTCTAAACTCCTTAGGAAGGACACACGAACTTACGTTTGATCCACAGATACGCAGTTTAAACAATACTACTTCTTTGATAATTGAATTGATGTAATACAAATTTCACATTGTGAAGTTATGTCTTGATGATTGTTGGGTTGTACGACTTCTTGTTCTCATTTATTTTTTAATGTATGACATGATGTGTCTATTTTGTGGAAAATTAGACACAATTTGGTTCTAATTCACTAGGTGTCTATTTGGATTATTTCACAAGTTCGATGTTTTGACTACGAAGGATGATGTTGCAAGTATTCCAATAATGAGATCTAACGTAAGTTACTTACTAATAACACGAATTACAATCATTACTTCATTTCTATGTATTTTTCAAGTTCTAACTCAAAATGATGGAACATAGTGTGTCATTTACGTATTGTACTTCATAGTACTTATTTTGCAGCAAGCGTCAATGTCTTTTAGTATAACACTATATCTATGTTGTGAAGTCAACTTTGTGTTCATATGATTATTTGGATGTGCATGTGATGTTACTAACCATTAACTTACTCATATATTACAGATGATTGAGAAAAAAGATGTCGATAACTTCACTATTATGATTGGAATAATCAGAAAGAGCTATAATTAAGGTTTATACATTTTTCGATTAATAAAAACTTGTTAAAAAGGATGAAAATAAAGTCATAAATGTTTTAAATTCGATAATAGCCGATATATCAGATAAGCCCATACACTGGTATATTAGATGTGTATTGGAATAGCAAAATGAATTATACTATTAATATAGAGAATATATATGATTATTTAACATATTTCAAATATTTTAACTCTGTTTGGTCGGTTAACCGGTTCTACCGATCCCTTTTAACCCATAAAAATGCACCATCATTGAACCCTAAAGAATCCGAGTATAAGCCAAACTCGATTTAAATGTCAACGATAGTAACAACGTTGTTAAAATTGAGAGGACTAAATTTATCAAACGAAATAACATAGAGAATTTTAATGAGGACTGATTTAATAACTATAACTAATGTCCGGACTAATGTACGCATGATGAATTGTAGAATAATGGAAAGTTCACTTTTATGCTCATAGAGTAAAAATAAAGGTGTGAGATACGTTTTCCCGATGGTTGCATGCGTCTTTCCCAGGAGTGTGAACTAAAGAAGATAAGTTAAGACTAGGGGGAAGTAGACGTACTAATCCGACACTGTGCTAGTACACGTGAGACATTAGTCAAGACATGCTCCAAGTAAGAGGAAGTAATGTTACTAGAGTAAGATCAAACCAACCAATGTCGGGGAAGCAAAGATGACTCATTAAGATCTGATCCTCAATGAGAGGTAGACTTGGGTAGGACGTGTTAACGGACATGAAAAAAACCTAAGCGATGGCTCGTCAATATCCGACCATCAAGGAGAGGTCGACTTGAGAAAGATAAAGTAAAAGACCCATGAAAGAATAATAAGGGTTTAAGTGAGAATTTTCTAAAGTTTTACCATGAAAAGTTTACATGTTTTATTTTACATTTTGTTATTAGACCATGAACGATTTACAAATTTTGTATGTGGACGTAGTCTTCGGTTGGTCATAGAGTCTAGGGGTCATCGTCTCTTTTGCATCTTGTTATAACTGATTGATTTCTTGTTTTAAGTACCGAATAGGGGACTCCCCCGAGACTTGGTTTTATGAGATTTATGTCTGCTTACTATGTTTTTGCTCTTGTGCTTACACCCACAACGAGGTACAACATTGTCACAACCCTTAATTCGCTAGACCTGACTTTGGAGCATAACAAACAATTCATGTATAAACTATATGAACTAATTTTGTATTACTTAAAATTTGAGGATTAAATGTGAATTTTGAGAACTAAATTTATCAAATTTTATAAATTTTGGAGAGAACAATAGAAATAAATTCAAAATTTGAGAGACTACCAATGACAAAAAAACTTTAAATAATAATTTTATCAAAATTTGGGAACTAAACGTCATTTTCTTATTATAAAATAGTACAAATCAACTAGTAAATAGATATTGTTAATTCTAATTGTTGGAGTTACTAATCAATTAAATTACGCTGAGAAATTCGAGAATCATGAAAGACTAAATATGGAGGAACTTAATGGTATAAACCATAGATTTTGAAACTTGTTTGGACCGGCCGGTTGGACTGGTCCAACCGTGAACCGGTAGCACCTCCGATCAGATCCAATCCGGCTTAATGTTTAATTTCAGAACCATGCCACGTCATATATGAATCGGTTTAATCCGATCGAACCGATTAAAATATAGTGGGCTAGAAATTTTTTGACTCCTTTAATAAAAAAAGTTAAAACTTCTTATTTTCATTTCCTATTTTTTCCTATATTCAAAGCTTTCCTTCTGAGAATGAATTTTTATTTATTTTCTTTTTTAGTATTGATTCAATAATCATTGGTATACAAAACAATGGAAATTCGAAAGTATCTCATTGATAATTAATATCATTTGTAAGTGTTTACAGTATATAAGACATGCTTCAATTTATTTCTTAAGAGTTTATTTTTACTCTGAATAACCATTTGAATTGTTGTTTTGCAGAAGCTAATAACATTGTTGATATACAAGATTTGGGGAATGAAGAAAATGCATATCCATCTCTTGATAAAATTAATTCGGAATTCTCATTTGGATAATGATTTATAATATTATATATATTTCATTTGTTTACATATCAATTCATGGGTAAGGAATACTTTTTGGATTTCCTATTTTGAAATATACGCATTTACCTATTTTGAACCGATTTGAACCAATCCGACCATCCGGTTCAACCAATAGAAGATATTTCCGGTTCACCGGTATAAT
>RWGZ01001552.1:0-76731 GCA_009725065.1 Utricularia reniformis
AAATAGCAGTTTGTCGGACCCTGCGGAGGTTGCGGCCGTCTTCGCCGATGGTAAGGCAAAACTAACCGTGGCTGCGCGGCAGGCTCTCGTTTACTCGATCTACGCCCCTGAGGTCAAAAACATCATGGAGATTAAGCGCTCCTAAACATCTGCTGCACCGATAGGTTTCATTTGGTCGGTATTCCTCCTAATTAATTTTCTTTTGACTTTTTTACAATTTTGGATTTCTCGAATTTATGCTTTGCGTTCATATTCTTTCAGATTTTTAGATTGCATCAAACATTTATTTCAAGTGTTTTCATGGTCCCTATTTTTAGGAATTGGTTTATCCACCTTAGTATTGTTTGGAAACAGACATTTTTTAGTTATTGTTTGTAGTGTGATCATGATTTGAAGTATTTTAAATTTTTTTAGTGTTCTATTTTAGGATCATTGTATATCAAATTGATTTTTTTTCACTACCTGTTTGTCAACTTAGGAAACTGCATTAAAATGGGACTCTCGTATTCTTGAAAAGTTGAGATTGTTACATTTGCTTTGGTATCCGATGTTCTTGTGTTCTTATATTCTTATGTACATCAGAATTTCAGGCATTGAAGGAACCAGATGATCCAAAGGTGATAACAGTGGACGAGGAACAATAAGCTCAGCCTTTAGTACGCTGAATCGGTGCATAATCCGTGTAGTTTTCATAGATAGCTTATCAGATTGAACTTGAACTTGTTACTAAATCTTTTTATGGGTATTATTAATGTTCTATCTGGTATGCGTATGCTTTATATTTCTATATTTAATACAGTTTAATTTCAATCTATGAATCCTTTTAAGTGATTCAACTTTGATTAGTTCATCATTATGCATATAATGAAAGCGAAATACAAGGAATTGGAAAGCCTGTTGTCTGTCAACAGCAGAAGATACAGACAGGGAGTAAATTTATTACTTGTTTACCCTATGCAGGATTCTAAAAGCTTTACTACATTAAATCGCCTGGCCTGCGTCTTCAGGGATGGGGCTGAAAATTGGCTTTTACTCTAGTTGTTTTACACATGTACACACTTTATGAACTAACAGGTTTTTTGTACCTTTTGACAGCATAAGCTCATTGCCTGATATCACTTCAGCTGCAGGTCTTTCAACACTCCCACTGAACCAAAGCACAACAACAACTTATCCAGGAGCCGATTCAGCTGCAGATTCATACATTGACTTAAAAAAATTGGGTAAATTTCTACAATATATGAGATAATTGTGCATGATCTTAGTTGTGCAGAGGATTCGGTCCACCGGGAACCAGCCGCTTATCATCATTGTATCTAGCCCTAGCATCAATCTGTGAAGGACGATGGAGCTTGTTTGCTCGCCGGAGAAGCATTGGTTCAGGTGAGTTGATATCTCCATTTTGATAGTTAAGAAACTTGTATGTGTTACTCGAGGCTTCTTGCAATGCACATTCCGTGTTTGCTACTCCAGCCGTGAGGATTAAAATGATGGTGCAGGCTGTCGTCAACGAGGAGCCAGTCATCAGAAAGAAAGCAACTGAGAACACATAAGAGAAGTAGCCAAGCCAAGAGAGCTCAGGTAGGAGAATGAAGAAGCAAATCATGTTTGCTTATAAAGATGCTCTCTTTTCATAGGCATTTAAAACAGAAACAAGTGATCCATGAACCCTCTGCTCAAATCAATAAATGCTGCGGATAAATAAGGTCTTCCACCGACAAGAGGTAAGAATTAGTTGTGCTTTTCTTCAGTATATATCTTTAGTATCAACAAACGTTAAGCTTGCATGTTTAACCTTAATACAATGCTTGATTATTCATATGCTTTATTTACCCAAAAAACAACATAAACTGTACTACTAGAAATGCATGAGAATTCGAAACTACCTTTCATAAAAGCTATGTATAATCATTCATATATGCAAGTGGAATTATCATGCGCCAGCCACATTTTTGTACTGTATAATATATAGTTCTTACTAATTACCTCTTAATCCAAGTAACATTTCCATTTATTATTAACTGATCTTGTTTCTTTATATAACTCTTCTGATTGATACCAACTTGCTCCACATATAAATCTACTTGATTTCTCTACACATTCATCATAAGATTATGGATTCAAGATTCATATTTGCTTCATTTCTCTTGTCTTTTTTCATCGTCTTTCGGCCTACTCAAAGCCGCGTTTTTACAGTGACCAATTACGGTGCAGTTGCTGATGGAACAACGGACAACCATGAGGTTTTTCTATATCATATATCTTTATTTAAAACATCCGAGTCTCTGACTTTTATCATGCAGGCGTTTTTGAGTGCATGGAGAGATGCTTGTGGAAGCAATGGAGGGAAAGTGTACGTTCCTAATGGGAACTACTTTCTTTCTGAAGCTTCTTTTGAGGGTCCTTGCAATGGAGAAATGTCATTCGTCAACGATGGAGACGTAATCGCTCCGGTCGAAGCTTTACCTCATCAAGATTCTTGGATATCGTTTCGAGGGGTTGACGGACTTACGATCTCTGGTAAAGGTACGGTGGATGGCAATGGAGCAATGACATGGAAATGGTGTAGACACTCCGGCTGTGATTTCCCTCCTTCGGTAAGTAAATTCGTATAAGCTACCATATTCAACATGTATAAAAGAGGAGATGATAACGTAAAATACTTGAATAAGTTATTTATTATGATATTTTTTATAAATCAATCTAAATTTCATCTCAAATTATATTTATAAGACACCTCCCAAGTCCAACATCCGATAAATTTGGACTTGAAAATTGCTTTGTTTTAAATTTCTCTTATATCCGTCCTGTATACCGGAAATTTCGGACGTGCAAGTTCTAGTTACGGGTTTTGAGCGGATCGGATCATATCTAACTTGTTAGATTTAGCAACAAATAGATATTAAGCTTTTAGAATTTTATTATTTTTATTTTTTAAATTACGAACCATATAAATTGAGAATGATTAAAAAATTATACATTTTTCATAGGTTAATAATTTATTTTATTATATATATATATATATATATATGGTATAAGGATGTATGTGCTTATTTTTAAAATATTGGAAATTTGACATAAATAGACATTTTGGTATTGATCATGATTTTGATTAAATGACGTCAATTAACTCTTTTTTTATAAACCAATTTAAATCTCAACAATACCATTTTTGAATTATAATGTAGCCTAAATTATATTGTAGTGAGCACCAATATAACATATAAGAATTGATAAACCGTTTGAAAAAATCATTTATTATAATACCATTTTTATCTTATAAATTAACCCAAATCTAATTTATGATTCTTATTAAAAAACAGTCGTTAAAGCTTGAACACACCAGCAATGTCGTTCTCAGAGACATAACCTCAATCAACAGCAAGGCATTCAACGTAAACCTCAACATGTGCCACAACGTCTTCATCAACAATATACTCATTCTTGCTCCAAGTCACAGTCTCAACACAGATGGTATCCATATGGCAAGATCAACAGATATACGCATCACCAATTCACGTATCGCCACCGGAGACGACTGTATATCCATCGGAGATGGAAGCAATCGCGTCAACATCTCCTCTATTTCCTGCGAATCTGGTCACGGAATCAGCATCGGAAGCTTAGGGAGGTACAGCGACGAGGAAAATGTCGAGAAAATCATCGTCGCAAACTGTGACTTAAAAAACACGACGAATGGGTTACGAATCAAGACTTGGGCGCCGTCAGCTTCTCCGATTACGGTTTCCGAACTTGTTTTCTCTGATATTCGGATCAATAATGTTAAGAACCCTATCGTAATTGATCAGTACTATTGCCCTAAATCCCCCTGCATCCATCAGGTACATCAATTCTCGCCTGTAATCACAATTTGTTCTGTTTTTTTCTGTAATTTAACTGTTTTGGTGGTGGTTCAGGAAGATTCGAGCATTCAGATCAAGGATGTGAAGTTCGTGAACGTGAAGGGGAGTTCCGGTAATGAACAATCGGTGAAGATGAATTGCAGCGGTAGCAAACCGTGCGAAGGAATTGAGTTTCGGGGGCTTCAGCTTACTATGGAAGGGGGACAGCCTACTCAGGCTTATTGCTGGAACGTCGACGGCCGGTTTCTTGGCCATGGCCAGATTCCGTCGGCGTGCTTCCGACGTTAGGGTTTTCTCAGGTATTCGCAGTTAATTTAGGCACTAATCTTCTATCATTTATTAAACTTCCAATTCTTTTTATAAATTTATATATTTTTTATTTTAAATATTACAAATAAATAAACTTAAATTTGAATTATTGTTAATTTTAATACTTATGATGAACTTATTTTAAAGTTTTATATATTTATATTTTTGTACATTGCATTGTTTTTCTTATTGTGTTCATTAATTATAGATGAATTAGTAAACATTTATTTTTCTCTAATCTGAAAATTAGAGAGATTGTAGTTTTTATTGCATCATTTATCCAAACCAAAATTTAGGTGTGGCTAGAAATTTGAAATCTAACTTGTTTAATTTAACAAAAAAATATATGAAGTATTGTATACATTTTTTATTCTGATTTTTTCGAACTAAAAATAATATAAATGGAGTGTTGGTTAAAAAATTGTTTATTTTTTTTAATTATAATTTATTTTATTTTATTATTCTAATATATCTATGAGCTCATCCCATATATGGATCCGTACCAATTTTTAAACATTGGTATTTGTTATATGGTTTATTTAATAAAGTAATTAATAATGAAAAATGACATGGATTTAGAGATTCGTGGGTACGGAGATATGTTGGGCCTAAGAAATCGGCCCAATTCAGTGGAAAGAGAAATTGGTACTTGTTCGAGGCAGTGTAGCATAGACACGTAAATTTGACTTTTTTCGACTTGATTCTTTGTATTTTGAAGAGTCGGATTTCCGACACGTCTATTAATATATATAATTAAATTTTATATGAATTAAAAAAATATTTAATAAAAGTCACAACAAACATCATTTATTAAAAGTTATAATTAAATAAACTAGAATGTTAATGTTGACAAAATAAGGTTACATCATAGATCATTTATCATCACCAAATATAACTTTTTCAAAGTCCGGCTCGTCAAGTGATAAATTTGCAATCTCCAAAATACCAACATCACTTAAAGTTTCGAAATCATCACCTGCAACATTCCACATTTTCCTTCTTTAATTCTGTTGTCATATTGTTCATCTAACTTTCCATTTCAGCAATCTTCGCATTTGATACACTTTGACATATTCTTATTCCTTTTCCGGCAAATCTTAATAGATGTGTTTTTACCTTCGAATATGAACTAACAAATTGTATTTCACAAAATATACATTTGAGAGGGATATTATCACCAGATTCTGAAGTTTTGCTCAATTTACTGACATAGCTCTATAGTGGACGGATTACTTGTGATGAGACAACATCATCATTTACATTTTCTACATCTATATCCATAAGTATATAATCTACAACACAAATATAAAATTGCATACTAAAATAGAGAAATGAAAGCAAAAGTCTTTTGTGAAATAAAGTTAACGGAATATGAAAATAATGATTTATCTCTACTTTTTAAAAAGAATTATACGGATTATATAAATCAATCTTTAAATTACAAAGAATTCCATCAACACTATACATTTTAAGCACAAATCCATGCGATTTTATCTCTTTCCAAACTTAATTTCAAATAAGTTCATCAATAAATGACATTAGGGTTACATATTAGAATGAAAATAAAAATTGAAAACGGATAAAAGTTTTAGCAGTTAGCAACTAACCTCACAATCGGATCTCTGATGCTAAGAAGCAAGCTTTCTTGAGAGATTTAGGGATTGAATTGTTAAGAAGTTGGAATCTGAAAAAAAAATGTAAAGGGAGGACTGGAGCAAGATGCCGCGACATAGATGAATAAAAATTAATGAGATAAATTAATAAAAAAAGATGTGTAATGAATTAAATATTAAATTAAGAAAAAGAAAAAAAACCCAGTCCGTATGAAGTTTCGTAATGAGTCGGGCCGCACCCTTGCTTCTGATGCGCATTCGTCCTCAAATATGCCGAGTCCCAGCTACACAGGTTTGAAGAAGGGTGAAGAATTATTTTAAAATTTCTTAATTATTTTTACCATAATCAACCTAGAAAAACTGGATTTACCAAAAATAGTAAAATAAAACAAATTATATAAATTATGTGGACAGGTCCATCCACCCATTTTGTTATATAGTTGAATTATTAAAGTAATTAATAATGATAATGACGTGGATTTAGAGTTTGGGCTAGTGTCCGGAAATATGTTGGGTCTACAAATTCGGCCCAATACAGTTGAAAGAGAAATTGGGCGAAGAAGCTTGAAGAATTCTTCTTTTCTTTGATGTTTGACTGGAGGGGTAAGGTGAATGAAACCGCAAAAATGAGGTATCCGCAAACTCTTTTACTATTTTTTCGCATTTTGGATTCTTTCTTTATGTGCTTCGTCGGATTTGTCCGCATTTGTTTAGTTTTTATGGATTGTTGCGAATTTGAGTCGTTCTTGTTAAAATTCGTTGATTGATGAATTGCCGATACTTGATTCAATCATACTTGGTTTGGTTTTCCCTCTATGCTCCTTGTTTGTATTCTATATTCCGTTGTTATGTAAATTGGCTCTTGTTCGTGTATTAGGGCTTTGTTTTCAGTAATTGAAGCTGTTTTTGCTTTTGTAGTTAATAAGCCAAGTAATACGCTTAGCTTTTTCTCTTTGTTGGAATCATTTGATAGTTTGGCTTTGTATTTCACTGACCTCTTTATTATGTGGACCGCAGTTCAGGCAAAAAAGCTTGAAATTTTGTCAATGGAGATATTAATTATATGACCGGGAGAAGAATTCTTATGCAGAAGTGTTGTTTTTACAGTTTACAGCATAAACTCTAGAATCTCTATTTCCTTCTGGTATGAGTTTTTATATCTATCCTCCTGATAAAAAGCTCGTTTTCTTGTTCGCAGCTTTTCAACAACGTATAGCCGACGATAGTATCAAGAATAAGAAGCAGAGAATATATGTAAACAAGTATGATTCCTTCCAAAACCATCTCATATTTCGGTCTTTGATAACTTTTCGTTAAAATTCGATATCGGAACAAACCTTCAATGGCAGCTAACCCCATGTTTATACACACTGTTAGTGACATTGCGGTGACAGTTTTACCTTTGATCAAGAAACATGCCTTGAGAATGGAGATAAATCCTGGTCGTTTATCAATCCATGAAATGATCAATGATAAGTTGCATATAGCAGTAGCTTTTGCAGCAACAATGGAGTAAAATATGATCCCTAATGCAGAAATCACAAGTTTTAATCCGGGATTTGAAAAGCCAAGAAAATCGATGAAACTAAAGCATATAACGAGTGTGCTAAAAGAGACGGCATTCGTTACGAAGATGACGAATGAGGTGCAAATTTGAGCAATAGGCAAAGTGAAGAAATCCCAAATCCAGGTAAATAAGTTATTGTTTTGTAGTATAGTAATAGTGGAGGATTTTGAAAGGAGAAGAAATGAGAGATTGAAAGGTGAAGTGACAAGATAAGAGGTAGCTGTTTGGGAGAGTTTGAGAATGAGAATGGTGAATAGAGAGGTAGCTGTTTGGGAGAGTTTGAGAATGAGAATGGTGAATAGAGGAAATGCTGAAGGGAAACCTGCAACAAGTAAAATAGAACTTAGATGATTATGAAATCGAGCGAAAAGGAACGATGAGGAAACTAGATTGTGTGAGATAAGGATTATAGTAGCAAATGGGAGTGCAAGAAATGTAGGTGTTGATGAGAAGAGATGAATGTTTTTGAGGAAGATGAAGATTGAAGTTCTCATGATTGTTATTGCACTTCCCATTTGAAGATAAGATGAAGGAAGAATGAATGGACAAGGTGTTGTTCTTATACTATACACAAAGGGTTGGAGTTATAGAATCCGACGAAATTATGACAGGAGTGTGCATCGATATAACGTATAAAATGAGGAGATTAAACTATAAAAGAGTTGAACAAGTCATTTAGAATAGTATAAACCAATCCAAATTACGTTCATTTTCGAGGGACAATGTCATATTTCATCACATCCCCTCAAGTCTAAGTACTTGACAAATTTGGACATGCGAATTGAAATGAACCGAACTATCCCGATATTGATAGTCAGGATTTTTGACCGAACCATCTCCGCCATGTCGGAACTATAGAATATGGCTGAAATTACGATAGAAGTGTACATGAATATAACGTATAAGGGAGGATACTATACCATAAAAAACTTGAATAAGTCATTTACTATGGTACCTCTTCCCTTTTATAAATCAATAAAAAATACATTCATTTTCCAATGTCTTAAAATGTCATATTTTAACATGGATTGTGTAAGAAAACAATTGAAACTAACACAACAGAGTGAAGACAGTGACCGACAAACATGAGGTATAGAGATTCCCTTCTCTGATTATGCTCATTTTTTGAATAGATCTTTAATGGGATAGTCATTAATTTCAAAATATAATACTTCAATGAGTAAAGTTATTTATGAGTTATGAATGAAGGTGGGTTTTTTTTATTTGTTTATTTGTATTATTTGTATTATTTGCTTGTGAAGCTTGATAATGGGTGCAAGTGCAATTTGAATTTTGATTTGCTATGCAGTAGTTTTAGTCCCGGTTTGATTGTTTGCCATCTATGCACGACCCTTTCTTCGTGTCGATAAGAGTTTCGAAATGATATGTGTATTGGGATCTTATAGTTTATTAATTGATTTATCATGTTATATGATCGAGATGAGTTTAGAAATGATATGTATTGGGATTGTATAGTTTATTAATTTATTTATCATGTCCACACGATACTATGATATCGTGTGGAGATGAGTTTCGAAATGATATGTGTATTGGGATCTTATAGTTTATTAATCAATTTATAATGTTATATGAGACTCTGATATTGAAGTTTTAACTTAAAAGAGGATTACAATTAGGGGTGAGTAAAAACTTTAGAATATTAAATACATATCAAAATTTTGTTATTTTGGTATTCGTTATTTGGTATTAAATTTTATAAAATTATGAAATTTGGTTTGGTATTCGATAAAAAAATAAAAATTTGGTGTATATCGAAATACCAAATTATTTAATAGAATACTTATATATTTTTAAAAAAATTAAATGAGTTATGATTATTCAATTATTGATATCGAAATTCGGTATCTTGACATATTGTAAAGTCATTAGTATGAGTTTTCTTATATTTGCCCAAATGATTCGTGTTATTTTCGTCATGTTAATATCTACACTTGCTTCTAAATATGCATTTATCACCGTTAGATATTTTAAATATTTTTATTTAATGTTATTTTGATGGTACGATCTTCAATTTAACTATTTGTTTAATACTTTAATATATAATAGATGAACGAGTTTTTAATTCTTATAGAAGTTCTTTGAGTTCAAAAAGTGAGGAGACACTTATATGCAATCAAAATTGTTTTGTCGACTACATTATGATAATATTGAATAAGATCAATACGAGTAATATAAGTTTTCCATTTACTTGATTTAACACATGCATGAGATGTTTTTTATTATTTTTTCTATGTGATTTTAATTTTGGTACTAATAAAAAATACAGAAATTATTTCGGTAATTTGGTTTAGTACCAAAAAAATATTGGATTAGAATCGATATTCGATTTTGTTGATAATTTGTTATTCGGTATTTCAATATTTTGATTGGTTTGGTATTCGGTACGGAATGTTCACCCCTAATTACAATAATTATTTGAGAATTATATAGCATTAGAATAAGGTTTGCAATGGGTCGGGTTTTTATTCGGTCCAAATCTGATAATCTTTGTGCTTAGATTGGGATCCTTGGGCTCAAGCTTAGTTCTCATTTGGGAACTAAATTGTATGGTGCGTGAATACTTTATTTTGGTTCGATTACACGAATTTAATATCATGATTTACGGATACTCGTACTTATATTCGATCGTGTATCAAATATATAATTATTTTAATACATAAAATCCTAAATTTTTAAACTTTTCATTAGTTCGTCAACAACAAAAATATAAGTTCAAACTATATGATATAGTTTGATAACGTTACGCTTAGATTCGGATCAATGGGGTCAAGCAAAGTTCTCATTTGGGAACTAAATTGTATGATGTGTGAATACTTTATTTTGGTTCGATTACACGAATTTAATATCATGATTCGTGGAAACACATATCGATATTCGATCGTGCATCATATTATAATTATTTTAATACATAAAATCCCTAATACTTAAATTTCGCATTAATCGAATTAAAACTACAGAATATAGGATTTGAGAATGAAATATTTTTTAAATATTATTAAATATTAAGATAAATACAATATTATTTGTTAAATTTAAGATTTGAAATGATTATATTAAATTTTAAATGTATTTTTTATTATATGTTAATGATAATTAAAATGTTATATTTTCTCATTTCGGTTTTTTTGACATATTCTTCTTGAGAATCTATGGGCTTTTTCTGTATTATCCGCAAAGAAGAAAAGATACGTGGATCGGGACAATTCAATCTGCCTGTTTAGTCGGTTTATTGGCGGAGATGATGAGCCGGAACGCCGATCGTCAATTTCGGCATCTTTAAGAAGTTGTACTGTAAATCTAAGGCTGATGGGCTCGGAGAACAGCGGACTTCCGAGCAACGTGACCGGAAGTGGACGTCCTGCCTCAATCATCCGACGTCCCCGGCAAACGCATAAAAGGTACAATAATATCAAGATAACAATCTTGTGCGGCTTAATCACTATTCTGGTTCTACGCGGTACGATTGGTTTGAGCAATCTTGCTTCCTCTGTCACTGAAGCTGAACATAAGCATTTAATCGAAGAAACAAAGCGAATCCTCGCGGTGCTTCGATCCGAAGACGAAGATCCACAAGAAATTGCAGATACACATCAAGAAAGTGATATCGCACTGAATTCCACCTTCAGTCTTGGACCTCCAATTAGGAAATGGAATCAGGTACGTAAGATTTGGGGAAATAGAAACCCTAATTTTCCGACTCACATTAACGGGAATCCCAGGATACTTCTCGTTACTGGTTCCCCCCCTAACCTTTGCGATAACGCAATTGGGGATCATTATCTATTAAAATCAATAAAGAATAAAATTGATTACTGTAGAATTCATGGGATTGAGATTGTTTATAACATGGCTCATTTAGATATAGAAATGTCTGGTTACTGGGCTAAACTGCCATTGATAAGGCGCTTAATGCTTTCACATCCTGAAGTAGAATGGTTATGGTGGATGGACAGTGATGCTTTCTTCACTGATATAGAGTTTAAAGTTCCTGTATTGAAATACAGAAACCATAACATGGTAATCCATGGCTATAAAGATTTACTCTTTAAACATAAGTCATGGATTGCGATTAACACAGGCTGTTTCTTGCTTAGAAACTCTCAATGGTCTCTAGATTTGTTAGATTCTTGGGCTGTAATGGGTCCTAAAGGGGTTGTGAGGAATGAAGCTGGGAAAATCTTGACAGCAAATTTAAAGGGAAGGCCGAATTTCGAAGCTGATGATCAATCAGCACTTATATACTTGCTTATAATGGAGAAAAATAAATGGATGAACAAGGTTTATATAGAGAATTCATATTTGCTTCATGGTTTTTGGGAGGGATTAGTGGATCGATATGAGGAGATGATCGAGAAGCATTATCCCGAGAAATTGCCATTTGTAACGCATTTTGTCGGGTGTAAGCCGTGTGGGAGTTATGGGGATTATCCGGTAGAGAAATGCTTGAAGAGTATGGAGAGAGCATTTAACTTTGCTGATAATCAAGTTCTCAAATTGTATGGATTTAGACATAGAGGTTTATCTAGTTTGAATATTGAGAGGATTAGGAATGATACTATAACTCCACTTGTGGATGTCGATCGGTTTGATATTCGACATTTTCACAAGAGCATCGGGTCGAATAACTAGCTATGACGAAGTAGAGAAGTTCTTGATTCTTTAAGCAATTCAGGAACAGAGAACAATCAATACCTTGTATTGAACATCACTATTTCTTGACAATATTCTTTATGATTTTGTAGCTTAATTTCATAGTTTTCACAATTTTGATTCATAAAGTTTATGATCATATAAATAATGATCCCAATATTATGAAGATGGCAAAAAATCATCCTCTTATTTGTAATTTTGTGGTAAAATCAGTTCCTTAAATTTAATGTGCATCACATAATTAATCACAAAGTAACAATTGAAAATTTTGATTAAAATCAAATTTCGGACGTTAATTGTCATTTTAAGATCTGATTTATCAAATACTCAAGTTTAGAGGAACAAATTTATCAAATCTTTAAAAATTAAAAATTAAATATATCATTATAAAACTGTTCAAAAAAATATATCATTATAAATTATGTAGATCAAATTTGCCAAAACTAATACGAACCATTAAATGTACATCATCAAGTAAAATGGGTTCATCATTTTGTTAGGAAATTAAACCCCAACTAGCAATATTTATTGGGTATTTATTATACATAGGAGAGAATGAGGGAAATAGATATTAGGTTGGTGTGTTGAACCAAAGGAGATTAAAATTTAGGATAAAATGACCACACTTCATTTAACACATTCAACAACTTATTCACCACTCAAACTTACTTGTATTATCTATCCATCATAGGCTCAAATGTTCTCAGTTCTTCCTCCCTTCACTGAGGATAATATGATATCCATGCCTAAATTTCAACAGCAACATCAGAGCAATCAATGTGAATCAAAAGAACATCTTAACAACGATGACTCACGTTGATTTAAACGGTGCACTTGTTACTCCTACGGGTGTATTGAACGCAACCTCTTGAAACGGACCAGCCATCTTACCCCGTGGAAACCAACCTAAGTCTCCACCTTTCTTCCCTGATGGACATTCTGAATACTCTGCAGCTATCTGAAGAAGGAAACCCGATAGAGATTACTATCGTAGAACCGAATGCATGAGTTTGTTAAATTTCTAAAGTCGAGTCAATTTATGTGGGGAGTGTGCATGGATTTAACGTATAAAGACTTGAGCAAATCATTTAATATGATCCACATTCCCTCTTACAAATCAACCCAAACAATATCTCACTTTTCGATGTAAGATGTTGTTCATTGTTTCAACACACCCCTTCAAGTCCAAATTAGTGGATTACCAACCTATCAATTTCATTAAATTGGACTAACCCAACAAGATCACTTAGGATTTTTCGAACCCGCTTTGATACCATGTTAAATTTCTAAAGTCGGATCAATTTATGTAGAGAGTGTGCACATATATAACCACACTGTAAAATATTTGAACAAATTATTTACTATGATATATAAACCAACCAACCCAAAGAGACAACTCACTTCGAATATATGATATTGTTCATTATTTAAACCGAGTTGTATGCGTATAAGTAGCAATACCTTAGCAAATTCAGCAGCCGGAACCTTGTCCCCGTTGCTAAGCCACCCATCTTGAAGCTTCTTATAGGCTTCATTAATCTTTCCTTGCTTCTCACATAACACATGTCTTGCTAATAATGTACATAACAAATGGATTTCAATCATCAAATTGACTGCTAAGTTATTAAGAAACATGAAAACACATAAAACCTTTAACGTATGTGCAAGTTCCTAAGCCATCTCCCCCTTTCCCTGCTTTTCCTTTTGCCTTTGAACCACCATCATCACTTGTACCTGCGGGCTGTTTCCCTTTACCTTTGCTTCCTGATTCTTTAGCCTTTGAATCTTTTCCCATCACTTAAGATACACAAGAAACAAAATTAAAATCGATATTATGTAGAAATTCAAGATTCTAAAGAAGTGAATTATAATGAAAATGCTAGACAAAGCCATTTACTTATGATATCAAACTCTTTATAAACACTTTCCTCAAGTCGAATTAATCTTGGTCCAATTCAGATTTGTTTCTATATGCTTAATAGTGCTTGAAATATAGATCGATTTATTTTTTTCGTCTAAGTGTGTGATACACTTTTTTACCGGGGTTTTTTTGTCTAAACCGAAACACATCATGGGGCTCCGATACCATATCGAAATTATAGAGTTTGTATACGGATATAGCTTTTAAAGGGAGAAGACCCTTTAAAAGTATTGGTCTCTTCCCTCTCTAATAAGCTATATCTGAGCAAGCTCCTACGTAAATTGACCCAAATTTATCATATTCACATTGCATAGTGTTCAGTTGCGATTTGGGAAAACAAAAAGGCTAAAGGGAATTAAAGTAGAAAACCAGAAAATTTACATAAACAATGAATCGAATTTTTCAGTCAACATCGCAGAGCGCATCGTTTCTTGTATTTAAAAATTAAAAAAAATTGAAATTTCAAGGTCAAGCTTCCAATCGCCGCCATGGACGAGCAAACTGTTAAATTGAACCCAACAGACAGAAAAAAAACCATAACCAGATGGATCAAGGATGTAATTAGACAAAAAGCTACCTCGAAATTCAGAGAAACGATTAACGAAGCTCCCGAATTTGGGGGCGCTGCTTCAAGTCTTCGACTGCGGCTTGCAATTTGCAAATTTTCGAATTTATTTTGCATTTTCTTATAATTTATAAAAGAAATATTTTAATTTGGAATCTTTTTTTTCTTCTACTAATGAAATTCTAATTTATCCATATTATTTTTTATTTCTTTTTTTCATACACATTATTTTGCTTCGAATCTTTTGATTGTTCTATTAATAAAAAATATTTCTTTTTAATTCAATATAAATTTAAGGTTACATAGATGAGTAAATAATCAATCAAGTATACAAAATTGAATTTAAATAATAATCATTTAACAAAATAAAAAATACAAACAATTCTTTTATCCTAAATAAGAAAATTATTGAATTCAATGACCAATATCTTGAAATAAGAATACTTATACTAGGTTTGTTTGGTACTCAAATTAAAATTGCGGTGCGATGTTCAGATCATGATTTTCTTATGTTACACAAAACACAAACTTAATTGTGATGTGATAATCGTTAAAAAATCACGATATCATCACAGCTGTTAAAACCAGTTGTGGTCTCATCGTGATTTTGGAAAAGACTAATTTACCCTTAATTCTATTAATTATAATATAATTATATTTATTGTTTTATATATATAAGGGTATATTAGTATTTTTACGTAAATCGAAATCATAATATCACAATTTTACCAAATATATTTAAAAATTCACGATTATCATATCTCACCACACCTCACCGCACCGTACCACACCTCATAAGAAATAATATCTTATGAGGATCTTAAATTTTAAAAATAAATATTTAGATATTATCTTTGTTTTATATAAAAATATTCATTTTGTATTACGTCCATTATTATCAAAAATATTCTTATTGTAATTAGCTTTAAAACAAGCTTACCTCAAAATCCATTGATATGTTTGGACTTGAAAAGTGAACCAATTTCGATATCATGATAGAATTATTGAATCTGAGTGAAAATATGACGGGAGCATAAACAAATACGATATTAATATTAATGATACGATATCACACATCACAAAATCTTTGTGATGACTCTCATGTCCTTTTAGATTCAATAAAACGACATGGTGATAAAAAATTTAGCATGCAAAGTACTGAAAATAACAAGTATATTCATATAGAATTTCATGATTAAATGGATCGTGACAATTTTCATGTATTCAACGATATTATATTATGTATAAATTTGGGTAATGAGAACATGTATAATCGAGTTCATAAGAGAAATAAATCACATATAAAATGCTACACTAATCCAATTATTTATGATATTAATCTATATAAATTAGGAATTTATATTTCCACGAAGGATGTGGAATTCGACACTCAATTACTATTATCGAGTTTAGGGTTGATGAACAATGTTAATTATTAATTACATAATTAAGTAATTAACCCGTTCATGTTTCAATACTATAGACTATTTTATTACAATATAAAATATTTATTATAGCATGTATGCAAATTGTTGTCACAAATCATATGCATATCAATTTAATATTATTTCTTTACACATTATCTTCTTTGGTTACTTATTTTAATTACATGGATATGTCTAAATCATTTCATTTAATATAATTAACTTATAAAATATTTAAATGTATCAATCACAAAAAACAAGCAAACTTTAACATTATGATTCATTTTGAGTTTATTAAAATAAAAAGGAATAAAGTTTTTGCACATGATGAGAAAAAGATGTATTAAAATAATCCCATATATGATGACTTATGACCATATGATTCTTATTATATACATATGCCTTTTCCTTTTTCATGTGCACTCAAATATTTTATGCCACGTTGCAACATACATACTTGATAAAATGTTACAACCAATCATTAATGATACACATCATCAAATATAAAAACACAATGGGTTTGTTTGGAGCATAAAAATACAAATCGTTATTTTTTAATGCATAAAAATAAAATAAAATAAACAGTACATTTATCGCTAAAAAATCACAATTTAATCATAACTGTTGAAACCAACTGCAATACAATCGAGATTTACGAAAGTACTTATGTACCATAATTAGGTTCACCCGGTACCTAGTTATGGGTTAGGTGTAACGATCCGTCTTTCTACTTGCACGATATTGTCCGTTTTTTACTAACTCTAATGACACCCACCTAATCCTCACGGCTTTACTTTTTCCCTAACCCTACACTTCCCAGTGGGTCACCCATCCCTGAATTGCTCTAGGGCGAGCACGTTTAACTTTCCAGTTCTAACGTTCCGCTTGCCACTTTGCTAGGGAAAAAGTCTCGTGCAATGGAAGACGAATCATTATACTTAACATAAGATCGTTTCCGTCTATAGTCGATGTAGGGATTCGCCTAAAGTGTTCTCTCTCTCGTACCCTCGAGGGGTCCTTACAATTAGGAGGGTCTATGCAACAATTTTTTAAAAAAATAATAAAAAGTCTAATCAATATTAAACTCAAATAAGACTCTAATCCTTTTATATAAGGGAATATATAAAAAATCATGAATTTATCGCATAAAATAACAACTTTCCATAGTTCATTTACCAGGAATTTTAATTTAACAGTTATTATGGTTTGGAGTTTAGGGTTTATATTTACGTATAGGTTAATATTTTAATAAGATTCATAACTCTTATTAAACAATTTGAGAGATACAAGATTGAAGAGTTTAGTAAAATCTTCATTTAATAATAAATCAAAAGTAATAGAGATTATTATGATTAAAATGTCATTTAATACCAATAATTTGTTATGAAACTTTTTATAAAAATATAATATACATCTATAAATAATAATTTTGTTTTTATTTTTTATTATGTTTAATAATACGACTATTAGGTCATACATTCGAATTCGGTTCCTAAAATTTTATGATTTTAGCAATTGTAATTGTAAGTAACAAAATGGATAAATTGATCTCTATCCGTTATAAATTTTGGCAAAATTAATTTACAAACTTTAATATGTATAACGAAATTGATCTTCCAAGTTTTTCAATTTTGTCAATGGAGATCTTCGGCTAAAACCATATTTCGGTAACTAATTATATCACTTTAAGACTAAATATATCATTACAAATTATGATAAGACAATTATAAAAGTTTCGTCATTTTCTCAAAACTTGTTCTTATCTTTCTTTTTCATCAATACATTTTTAAATCGAAAAAAATTGATCACATACAAGCTCAATCTTAAGTGCAGAAAAGGGATAATCTTAAAATGAAATTCAGACACAATTTCTTGTCTGAACACACAACCAAATCGTTAATTACAAGCTAATCAATCAAGAAGCTGATGAATTTTCACACACAATATCCATCTGTCTCCGATGAAAATTTCGATGACAGTTACAAGCAGCACAGCTTAACGCCTCCGCTGTCCCCTCAGCTCCGCCGGCCATAAACTCCCGACAACCATCCACCGCATAACCTCCGATACTCGCCGCATGATTCTTCTGACATTCCACGTACCTTGCCGTCCGGTATATCCGAGCAGCCGAGCTTCTTACATACCCTTCTCGTCTTATAACAATATGCTTCTTCTTCATCATCAACAATGATTAACAAAACCTAACCCTAAATTTGCAATGAAGGAAGAGACTTATTTATATGAACGTACACTCTTGAAATAGTGTGCTTCAAAGAAAATGATTTATTCAATTCCAAAACTTTTATAATTTTGGTAAAATTATTTCTCATCATTTGTATTGATATATTTAGTTCTTAAACTTTAATGTTTTGATAAATTTGATTCTCTAAATATGCCAAATTTTACAAAATCGATCTCCGAAATTGTATTTTGACAGATAAAATCATTTGTCAAAATTGAAAACTTTTTGGAGCAAATATGTCATACAAACTAAATTTTGGCAATTTTATTTTCAAAACTTCGAAAGTATGAGGACCGATTTTATCATTTTGATATTTTGACGATTGAAATAGTTACAATCATAAAAGTTTAAGGACCAAAATTGTCAAAAATGAAACTATGAGACCAAATTTGCGTGTTGCGATTTGCTTATTGATAAAGTGATGTGGGATTTAGATTAGATGGCATCTAATTCTACAAGATGTAGCTGTAGTGATATGGAAAGTGGTATTTTATGTAATATAATATGTAATGATCCAGCTTTATTTTCATTAGAAATTTCTTAGAAAAAAACTTAGATCTAAAGGCATGAGACATATAACAAATAAATAATGTTGAATATCAATGATTCACCTTAATATCTTGACGTGTTGGGTTGCAATGACCCTACTTGACAACTGTTTCTTGTATGTTTCTCTTGAAATTATTCGTATTTGTGAGTTTTGATTAAATATGATTCATTTTTCTTATAAAATTAAGACGGGTTTTTAGAGGAGGGTTTTATGGGGACTTAGATAGGGTTTGGTTGAGACTTGAGATTGACCTTGTTTCTTGCCAACAGTACAACACATTATTGTGTGTCCGAATGTTGAAGTTAGGTAATCTCGGTAATTTCATACCTGCTTGTCTTCTACTACTGGGCTATACAAATGGGCCTCACTCATACATGTTGGGCCTTATACGTATATTGGGCTGGAGCCCATATTAACGTTTACTCTTGGACTAATGGTGATTGGGCCTTGATAATGGACCTGGCCTGTTGGATCTCTAGTAACAGTAAGACGGTTGAACCCGAACTATAAATATGTGCATTTCTTCACATTTCGTTCACTTTTCATTTTCGCGATTTACTTTCTGTTTAGCTTTCTCTCTAGTTGTTGAGCGATACTTACTGCTTAGCATTGTTCTACTGCTTTTCTTAGAACCTTGCGATTTTATGCTTTGTTCTTCGTTGTTACGACATTGTACTTATAATGTCTGTCCTAAAGATCTAGAAACTGCATGTGTTAGTTATCGTTGTTTCTTTACTCTCTTTATCTTTCGTCTGTGTACGAAATACTTGTGTTTCTTGAGAATATCTTGGGATCTTCTCAAGATCTTGACCTAATAGTTTGAGTTTCAGACAGATCCTCGTAAATCTGAGAAATTGTAAAACTCGAGTTAAGACGAACACCTTGATACTGTAGGTTCGTGATTTTCTTGACCTAATAGTTTGAGTTTCAGACAGATCCTCGTAGATCTGAGAAACTGTAAAACTCTGGTTGAAAAAAATAGTTAGATTTACTTTCTGCATTTTACATTTACGTTTAAACTGCTCGCTTTAGCCTAATATTTGGCTTCAAGCGTTTACGAAAGATTACATTCTGTTTTGGGTTACGGCTTTGAGAAAATCTTTGGATTTCTCAAAGACTTGAGTCTATATAAGAGTTTTCAAGCGAGATACGTAGAGATATGAGTTTCTGGAAAACCGTTGACCAAGATTCGTACTGAAGCCTTAAAACACTAAGTATATCTTCGATAATACATTGAGCTTGTGCAATAAGAACTGTCCTTACAGTTTCTTACCACTGTCATTTCTGTGAAACGTATCATCGCAAACTGTTTGTATGACTAACGTGTGTTTCATAGTTGCAGGTTATTTTACTGACTTCTTTGTGATTAAGAAGTTCAGTATTCAGGCTGCGGTCTGAAATACGTCCTAAGGAGGAGAAAATTACTGAGTATTTTCTATTCTTATATTTTAGTTTAAATTCTTGTGCAGTAGTTGTATTCTGTATTTTAGTTGTGGTTGTGTTCTGTGTTCTTGAACATTTCAACTAAAATAGTGAATAAATTGTAGGTTGTTGGACAGTAGATTGCTGATACGATTGTGTCTTATCTAAGACAATGTGATCGGATACCACTATAAATATGAGTGTCATTTTTAACGCTTTCAGAACTTAGTTTAACTAATATAATTAAAAATAACAACACCGAATACCAATAAATTAATGGTGCGAGACATAAATTTGGTTTTTATAGTTTCATGGTATTGACAATTTTTGTCTTTAAAGTTCTTTATAGACAAAAAGTATGAAGATGACAAAACGAGTCTCCATACTTTATAAGTTTTGACAAACTAGTATTCAAAGTTTAGTTTATATTGTATAATTTGTTCCCAAAATTTTTAATTTTTTTCAATTGAGATCGTCTCTCAAAATCCAATTTGAGGATCGATTTTACCACTTTAATAATTTGATTTGTCAAATATTACAACGTTAAAGAATCAAATTTGCCGAAAAGTTTTGGAGCTAACTACGTCATTCCTCAATTGTACTATAGTATTAATGATAATAGTACTATAGTATTAACAAAATAAGAATAAAACGCATTTCCCTGGTATGCATTGGACCAGACGGCCCATTTAGCGTTGGCCTGGCCCATTATCACAAACATCATAAGTTCACGACCAATCAACCATATTAATCTTGTTTGAGTATATTAATAAATCCAAACTTACATATAGTTTCCATTTGCATAATTTACTAGAGCTATTAAGAAGTACAACTAGTTTATGAATATGTATTTGTATTTGTATTTGTATTTGTATTTGTATTTGTTCGTTCAAATTAAAATATAAGCAATGTTTGAACAACATATTTATCTATTGATAAATTGTATTTTAAAAATTAGTGGTGTGATTGGTTTAGTGGTGGGATAAGTGGGTTCACTGTATTTTTTCTAAAAACGTGATTTTTCCAAACAAAAAAATAATGTAACCTTCACCCATAATTTTCTGAATTTTCGTTATAACTTTGAATATCAGTTACCTTCATAACGTGATTTTTAAACGTTAAATTGTATTTAACTCACCGTATTTAGATCAACATAAGTCACTCCATTTTAACAACAGTATACCAAACAAACCTTGTATGTGGGTGCGGGTTTCGTGAAATCAAGCATGGAATTTTGAAAAAAACGAAGTTCCCCTACAACTAAAAAGTCCTATTTTTGTTGGCCGTTTGGTCGGGTCGGTCCAATCAGTATCCGTTTTAAGAACAGCCCACAAAATATAAAAAAGGCCTAGTTTATTAATTTGAATTCAACCTATTTTCACATTTTTTATTATTGTTCTAACCATGGAAGTTTTACCGGTGGTATACCGTCCGGTATATTGGTCATACCGATAAATATCGGTCGTTACCGGTACACCGGTATTCCGATATATCGCCGGTATACTAACGGTATATCGTAAAAATCACTCTTACTGGTCGAGATCGGTACGAGCGGTACCGACCGGTATGATTTCCTTGGTTCTAACTCAAGAATCACCAACCATAATTTATGTAAGTTTTATTCTAATTTTTGAAAATTTATGAATTTACTTGGTTGAAAAAGTGATATTAATAATTTATTGTAAGAGTTATTATGTAAAATTATAAATGTTCATTTTTATTTTACTTAATTTTTTTATTTTTTAAAATATATAAACGGTTTGATATCGATCGGTTAAATCGGTCGGACCAAATCGAAAGCATAACGATCAGGAAAACGGTTACCGGTTCATAAACATAGCTAAAAAATGCAATTACTTATCCAAGTATTAAGACTGAGTCTTACAATGAAGTTTCTATATCATTAAATAACATAAAATGTATAGAACCTTCCATTCTTTAAATGGATTACACGTGTCAAACCAAACCAAAATTCCATTTCCCATAATTTAAAATAATAATAAATCAATAATCAACAGCTTGACAGCTTAGCCTACCCACATTTTCACGTACCCCAATACGTGACATGCCACATGATGTATGGAGGATCACAACATGGCCTGGCCTGCTCCACCTCCCAAATCATTATTTTTAATTAAATAAATAAATTATCCAATTGACACGTTATCATTTATTTATTTAATTTATTTTTTGTGGATGGTATTTAATATGGGATTTAAAAAAGTCAACCCCACTAGCTGGAGACTTATGGGAAGGGGTCAAAATTAGTCCAAGTGGAGTCCCCATACTCTTTCCCCATGTGCATTTATTAATGATACTCTTGCAGTTTTCAATGGCTGTAGATGATGATTAATCTTCGATCCGACGGCTAAGACTCATCCTTGACTTGTTCTTCTCTGCGAGCCGGAGTTAATGCTTCTGCCAGGCAGTGACAGCCTCCGGGCTCTCTCTAGTCTTTTCTTACAATATAATAAATAAACAAAATATATTGATTTTTGGGATATACAAATTTGATATTAATAATTTTATTTCACCATTTTTTTATTTATATACATATATAATAATAAAATTATATTTTATCTTTTAAAATACTATTTTGATAATATAAATATAAACATAACTATTTGATAACATTTTTAGACTAAATAACCTTTGGAAATTAGTATGAATCTTTTGAGGCTTAGCTGAGATAATTCGATAGAATCGACCAATATCGAGAGGTGAACAAAATTATACTAAATCTGTGAGGTCCCCTCGAGGGTGCGAGAGAGAGGGCACCTTAGGCAAATCCCTACATCGTCTATAAACAGAGAACGATCATATGTTAAGTATAATGATTCGTCTCCCATTGCACGAGACATTTTCCCAGCAAAGTGGCAAGCGGAACGTTAGAACTGGAAAGTTAAGCGTGTTCACCCTGGAGCAATTCAGGGATGGGTGACCCACTGGGAAGTGTGGGGCTAGGGAAAAAGTAAAACCGTGATGATTAGGTGGGTGTCATTAGGGTCAGCCTAGTCCAAAGCGGACAATATCGTGCAAGCGGAAAGACGGGTCGTTACAAAATCCATTTATATTAACTTATAATCGATATTATTCATCGTGAATTCTCGATTATATTTGATTAATGGTATCTTTCTTTCATATAATAGTAATTTTATTATCATCGTTTAATAATTTATAAGAATTGTGATATTATTATGAATCTTTTTACAACAAGCATTAATTAAAGGTCAACCTCATCACTTCACGAGTTCACAAACTAGGTCAATACAATAAATAACAATATATTAATTGACTTTATTTCAATTTTAATTTGACTTATGTCTATGTCGAAATAGTCTCAAGATAATGATTGTCTCTACAAAATATTAACAAGTTTATAATTAAGTATGTTCATTATTCAATTATGTTAAAACCAAATATTTAATTTTTTATTAGATCGATACCGAATTTTGAAATAATGTTTGTAATTTGGTTTGTTTTTTTGGTCATGCGAATACCAAATTCAATATTTTATTGAATTTAAAACTAATATTTTTTTATTTAATTATATAATTAAATATAATATTATGGTTAATTTTTATATTTAATTTGATTTTAGAAAAAAATGTAATTTTGTTATATATCGAAACTGAACCAAAAAATTCAATAATAACCAAACTGAACTAAAAAATTTCAGTTTAATATTTAGTAGTATAATTTTTGATTTTTTCGGTATTTAATTTTCAAAATTTATTTACCAAATGAACATCCTATATTTATAATATGGCTAATCTACATAATAATCGATCTCCCCAAATCAACGTCGCCCACTTTTTAAATTTTCTATATCGATCTGGTATAACGAAAATTTCGGGTGTATCGGTTTTGGCCGATATTTAAACAAAATATCGGTAGGTATGAGTTTTAAACGAGTTAGTTTGGATCTATTTAATTGATTTAACGTAAAAAGATAAAAGTTTATATTATTTTTTCGAAGTAATAACATCTAAATTTAGAATGAGTTAAAAAATTATATATTTTATGTATGTTAAAAACTTAAATTTATTTTATTATTCCGGTACACATCCAATACATTAAGCTTGTCTTGTACCAATTTTAAAACATTTCCGTCACTTTTTCGATGAATTATTGTATTACATACGTCGTTTTGCCAATGTTTTAAATTTCTGGTATACCGTAAATTTCGAGCGTATCGGCTTCAGCAGATATTTTGTCAAAATACCGGCTAGTACGAGTATTTTGCCAGTCGGGTTTTGTTTAAAAAAAATAAAATATGAATATTTTATAATTTAAATTATTTTAATATTCTGGCACGGATCCGATAGATATCCGATATACTCGATACATATCTTGTATATCGATCCAATATCATCATTTGTCCGGTATATCCGCTGGTAACTATTTTTAAAACATTGTGTTTTGCTTTGTAGAGCATTTAACCTAAAATTTAGGGAATGCTGGCATTAGTGATATTGATAGTGATAAAGAGAGCTTTTTACTGTCTCCATCGGTCTGGTAAAATGCTAATAATTTACACATGAAATAAGAACAAAGACATATTCTGAATCACACCAAAATACTTTACTTACTCTAATTTCTAAGTAACTTGTTTCTTCATAACAACAACAGCTTAGTTGCTGTAATTGAGACTATAAATATCCGTTCCATCATCGTTTTGATTCTGCGTCCAATCATCAAGAAGCCATTTTTCCAGTACGCTTGTGTCCCAAAAAGCTTTGCTTTCATCTTGAAAAATCCCAGTTTCAGGCGTTGAATCAAATTTAGTTTCTTCATTATATACTGAGTCTGAGTACGAGGAGTTGTTGTAGCTTACGAGGTTTGTGCTCATTGTTCCTTCACTTGGACAAGGAGACTTATTCATCCAGTTATCGAGTAATCGGGAGATGTTATCTGTGCTATATGCGTATGTAGATTGAGGTTTTGATTGTTTTTCTTCGTCTAGAAATGGATTTGGTGAAGATTTGTCTATGGAGAGAGCTTCACAGAGAGCTTTTTTCGCCATTTGAACGTCTGTTTGGAGTCTTCTCTCCCATTGCCCTCTTGAAACTGAAGATGGGTTCCAGTTTTTGCCTCTTGTTTCGTTTATTTGTTTGTTTTCGAGCTTCTTCTTTAAGTGTGTGTTCCAGTAATTCTTGATGTCATTGTCTGTTCGTTCTGGAAGGTATGAAGCTATGGCTGCCCATCTACAGAAACAAAACTCTTAAAAAACTCACAATTTTTGCTTTCAAACAGTGCATTTATTGCTTGGATTGATTCACTTACCGGTTTCCTAACAGAGCTTGGAGATGAATGATCGTCTTCTCTTCATCTTCTGTGAAATTCCCACGGCGGATTCCTGGCCGGAGATAATTTGCCCATCGGAGACGACAGCTTTTACTACAGCGAAGCAACCCTAAAAAAATCAAATCAACACGAGATCTGAGCGACGAAATTAACAAGCATTGAATGAGGCGGTGGAAGAATTGCTCCTGCTACTATATTAATTACTAAAAAACACACCCAAAAGCTCACCTGTATTTACAGGAACAGCTCTCCAATTCCCCGGCCCATGTTCTTGAATATAAGAAACAAGGATAATATCTTCCTCCGGCGTCCACGGCCCTTTCTTAACACCAACTTTATCACAGCAAGGGAGCCTACCCATCTGAAAAAAGCTTAAAAAACACAGAGAATCTTCAAATTTTCTAGGGTTTCTTCTTCGTTTTCTGTGCGGAATTGAGAACAGAGGTGGATTTAGCGAAGATGGAGGAGAAAGGGGGAATATATAAGAGGATGAAGATGAGTGTGAGTCAAATGAAGACAAGAAGAAGCATTTAATGATTCTTTGGCTTGTAAAAAGTCAGCAGTGCATCTTGGCTTCTGTATTTTTTGCAAGGAAACCGCGTGGAAGATGAAGAGTTAATGCTTGAATTGGAAAGGCAAACATAATTGCAAATTGCTATACGTATTCAATTACTTCTTGCTTCTTTGACTTGTTCTTGACAGCCACACACTTTGTCAATAGAGTTCAACTCTCATACTCTACTAGGTTATATTACATATTTACTCCTAATTTTTTGCCTTTATTTATTCATCATAATGATTTAACTTTGAAATTATAGAGTCGAATTGAAATTACGACAACAAAAGTATGCATGAATATAACATAAAAGAGAAAGAAACCACACAGCTTGAACAAATCAAACGTGAGACAATTTGATATTTCAATATATAAGTTCAAGAGTTTAGGGTTTAGATTTCGAATGTGAATTATAAATAATTTAGTTTTTAAGATTAGTGTTATAATTAGTAGATGATTTGTTATAACATTTTCAATATTGATATTATGGTTTGTAGTACATGTAAGGTTGTTAAGAGGGGTGAACATTTCTTGAATATTTATCGTTCGACTCGTTTGCGTTCTTATCTGTTCGTTCAAATTAAAATATGAATACTATTCGAATAACAAAACAAGTTCGAAATAATATTCAAACTAACATGAACATGTTTGTGAAAGTTTGAATTTGAGTATTTTTATTCAATTCTGCACGAACATGAATGAACGAATTCGAATATAAAATAAGCAAATCCAAATACAAATGACTATGAATACGAGCTAGAACATAAAAAAAACTAGAAATAGGAAAAATGTTCGATCAAGTTTTTTTTTTGAATTATAATATGAATGAATTTAATGTTGAAAATCAAATTGTCCCACATTGGATTTGTAATGAAATTTAGATTCGTGTATAAGAGAGAAGATGTATCATAGTAAATGATTTGTTCACGTTTTTTCAGTGTAGTTTCCTTCCCATATATGTTATATCCGTGCACACTCATGTAATAATTTTTATCTGACTCTATAATTCTAACATGGTATCAGAGTTGTATGGTGAGTTTCGGGTTGGTCCGTATCGGTATTCGGTCAGACTCAATTTTATTTTTAATATTTAAAATTTTTTAAAAAAATATTTAATTATTTTTGTAGAATCAGACCCGAAAAAAACGAAAAATTATACCATAAAACCCAATATCGGGCGTTACCAGAAAAAATACTAGTACTACCCGATATTCAACGTAGCGGCCTATACCGCCGGCATAACAACCGATAAGAAAACATGGATATCACTAAACCAATTTGATTTGGGTTCGGGTTTACTCGTAATTCGATTATGACTACCGGACGTTACTAGAAAAAATATTAGTACTACTCGGTACTTAACGTACTGACTAATATATACCGACCGATAAGAAAATATGGCATTTCGATTTAGGTTCGGGTTTACTCGTAACTTGATTATGAAGGAATGATGTTTGTGACTTTGTAATATGTTATTGTAGATTTGTATTTTATATAAACAAACAAATATGTCGGTTGATCGGTTGTTGTCCTCACATGCGGTGTAGTAACACAACGTTTACAAAATAAATATTGTCATATTTCAATTCGATCTAATTTTTGGATCCGTGAAATATATTTTTATTTTTCGGATTCATTTGAATTAGGATGTGATATGGGCGGATTTAGAACGGTTACATCATTAATCGTTTTATAGTATAAGATTAAATTTATATTGTAAAATATAATTGTAAAAATTTTAAAAATATTACTTATATAATATTGTTATTAAATTATATTTCACTCGTTTATAGAATCATTTTTTTATTGTTAGTAAAATGTATAGTTTTGAATTGAGTGTTCATTTTTGAAATATTACTTAGGTTATTTAACTAGGAATTGAATAATAAAAAGCTTATTTATAATACATTAAGATTTTATATACTAAAGAAAAAAATGATCAATTCTTGAAAAATACAATGAAAAAATAAATTGAAATAATATTTTGTAAATTTAGATACACTAAAACATTAAAAAAAGTTAATAATTATTATATATATAAATAAAAGTATATTAATATTTTACGTAAGACTATATAAAACAATTTCTGCCGTATAAATTTTTCTACACATTATTATTCTCTCACATCTACATTATATTCTCTTTCAATTTATAAAATTTATCATTCATCCACATCAATATTTATTTCACTTTCATCAACATCATCTTATTTCTTCAAATTTAATTTTATATTTCTATCTCTTTAACTCGATCTATTTATTATTCCATTTCTCAATAAATATTACATTACATTTAATTTTTTCGTTTAAATTTTTTTATTATTTCTTATCGTTTTTTTTTTCAAATTTGATCCGAAAGAATTTACAAAATTAAATTACTAAATTAGTCTAATATATACAATTTTTAACATAATTTGATTTTTAATTATAATAATACAAATAATGTATAATATAATTAAAGAAATTTAAATTATATAATTATAAATAATAAAACAAAAAAAGCAATTTTCGCGCACAAGTAAATTTAAGACCTAAAATTTCAATATTGGTCTGTATTGAAGGGTCATTTTAAAGTCCGAATTTAGTCAAGAAGCCCAACAATTTTAACGGGCCAAGGAGCGTGTGCTGGAGAGAAGTGTTAATTGGTGAGACTAGGGGGTGGGAATGGATCCGACTCAACGGGTTACGGGTCGAATCCGTTGAACCCATCAATCCGTATGGATTGATCTAAAAGGTTGAGAATTTTTCTTGACTCGTCAACAGGTTGAAAACCTAAATCCTAAAATTTAAAAACATTCAATTTTAATCTTAAAATTTAAAAAAAAATCAAAATTGTCCCACTTTAACCCGTCAACCTGGTTGAAAATCACGATCTAACCCATACAATGATATTTAGCGGACCAACCCACGGAATGACATGTTTGTACAGGTTGGGCCATGCCCACCCCTAGGTGGGACTTGCTTGATGAATGAATCTTCATTCTTTGGATATATTAGGAATTTATGGAGTTCACAATTTATTTTTCGTCGATCATTTGGTTTTCGAGATGGGTTCACTTTATATCTCTTGAATTTGTGACGATGAACTTATGGGTTTATTTGGTATCCCGATAAGAATAGCGGTGTGGTGAGGTGAGATCGTCAGATAGTGATTTTATCAAGACGTACAAAACAAAAGGATAATTACGATGCTATTATCGTTAAAAAATCACGATTTGATAATCGCTGGTAAAACTAACTATATCTACATCGCGATTTTGAAAATTATTTTATTACCCGTTATTTTACAATTATATATTATTTATTTGTTTTTATTATTAAACATAAAATGGCATATTAGTCTTTTACCTAAATCACGATTATGATATCATAATTTTACCAAATACATTTAAAAAATCACAATCACCACATCTTAACATATCTCACCACGCATCATCACACCTTAATATTAAAAAGCTATACTAAACAAACCCTATGTCCGATGGGTAATATCATGAATTTGATTATTCTTTTGTTGAATACAAATGAATTGTTTTACACAATATTTTCATATCGGTCCACAATTTCGTATTGGTTCGGATCGATATGGCCAGTATACCACCCGGTAAAAAATATTTTTTTTCTGGTCAACCCGAATACCCGGTACCGGGCGGTACCGGTTGAAATACCGGTGCCGCCCGGTTTTTGGCGTACCGGTGCTATAAAAACATGAGTCTCACATCGTACTTTAAACGTAGAATGATTGGGCAACCAACGATAAAGATAGCCTAAAGTGAAGATCATAAAAGCTAACAGCAAATGCTAATGATATTTTACAAATAAATCTTACAAAAATGGAACAAAAAAAATAAACAAAGCCTTTGTGTACAAAAACACAACATTTTTACGAATAAATTCCACTGTCCGAATCTTTAAAACCACCTCTATTTCTTCGATTTTTCTTAACAAGCTTCTTCTCCCTTACAGCTTCTTTCAGTATTTCAAATGCTTGGCTTGTTATATGTGACTTTCTGTACAAATTCTCCACAACTATCTTTAACGCTACAGCTTCCTTTTTATCTGCTTCAAATATCATGTTCACAGATTCAGGAACAATACCCTTTTGCACCATAACACATACAATTTGAACCGCTTCTTTTAACCGTTTCTTCGCACACAAACAATTCAAAACTCGACCAAATGTACACAAAGACGGGATCAACCCTTTTGTAATACTATCAATCAAAAAGGAATACCCGTAATCGACGTTCGTTGTCTTGCAAAACCCGTCGATCATGCAACGGTAAGTGTAGTTATCTGGCGAAAAGCTTGAATCGATCATTTGATCAAATAGTTTAGTTGCCATGTCCATATTTAGCTTCTCTGAAAATGCATGGATTATCACATTATAAGTCGAAGCTACTGGAGAAACTTTGTGTACCTTTTCCATTCGTATAAACATTTTATACGCTTCATCGAGATCTCCGATTTCACAATAACCGTTGATTAATGTTCCGAAAATAACACTATCTGGCTTTCGAATCTTATCGAAAAACTCCATTGCTTTATCAATCTTCTTTGCTTTGCATAAGCTCTGTATAACTATATTATATGTCACATTATTCGGGACGCATCCATTCTCTATCATCGCTTCAAACATTTCTAACACATCGGTACTGTTCGAAATCTTACAAACGCAATCTAACAACGTATTGTATGTAATAATATCGGGAATAACATCGTGATCATGCATCGTGTTAACTATCTCAAGTGCTTCATTAATCCTCGAGTTCTTACAAAATCCATCAATCAACGTATTGAATGTAAATATATCCGGACGAAACCCGGTCGCAATAGCATCATTCATAAGAGTATTTGCATCAGATAAACAACCGAGCTTACACATTGCATTTACGACTAAATTATACGTCCATGTATCCGGTTTGCAACCATTTTCATGCATCTTGTATATAAGTCCAAGAGATTCTAAAACGAATCCATTACGACAAAAGCCGTGAATTAATTTGTTGTATAAAGCGAGATTATGCGTTATACCTTTCTCCGCAGCTTCATGAAATATGCTCAATGCTCTGTCAACTTCACCATTTTCAAACGATCCGTGTAATAACGAGCAGTAAGTGAACTCATTCGGTTCAAACCCTCGAAACACAGCATCGTGAAGAATTTTATCTGCTTTCTGAATCATATTAAGTTTGCAATATCCACCGATAATCGAATTGTAAGTAAACGAATCAGGCTTAAAACCAGAGGTTACCATTTTGTTCATATACTTCTCAGCTTCTAACACCTTTAAGTTCCTACAAAAGCCACAAATAAGAGTATTATACGTAACAGAATCGGGACAAAAACCTGCCCTCGACACACACTCCATCATTCTAGCTGCTTCATCAAGCAACCCCTTATTACAAAAACCTTGAATAAATATGTTAAACGTGAACAAATTCGGGTAAACGCCTCGTTTAAGAACCTTATCTAACAAAACTTCACTCTCTTTGATATCTCCTTTTTTACAAAGGGAGTGTATAACTTTATTAAATGTAGCAACAAGAGGCACAATATCAAGCCTCATCATCTCATCAAATAATCCATGAGCTTCGTTATGATAATCCTCTTCGTAAAAACCGCAAATAACTGTACAATACGAAACTGCGTTAACCTCACATCCATGAACCGGAATAGCGTTCAAAAGACGAAGGGCAGCAAATGGTCTATTCGTTATACAAAACGATTTAATCCGAATTGTATATGTATGTACATCAGGAGATATCCCTTTTTCTTTCATCTTCATGTAGATTTTGTGAGCCTGCAAGAAGAAGCCATTTTCGACTAGAATATTCATAACAACGTTGTAAGAATAAACTGTAGGGTGACAATGGTAAAAATCCATTCTTTCAAAGACGTTAATGGCTTCTTGAACCTTATTCTTTTTACCATAAGTTCTCATTGCATAAATATACGCTCCTTCAAGTGAACTATTATCGAGATTTGTTCTCATTTCAGCCATTAGATTTTCCATAGCTTCAAACTTCCCAAAAGAACCAAGCTTCTGAATCATGCATTTATAAGTAAATAACGTGTGTTTATAGCCATTTTCTTTCTTTACAGAGTGAAACATATCAAGGGCTCTGAGAGGGTCTTTTTGGTGTCTAATGACAGCGGCTACATGTTTAGGGAGGACGGCCGATGTCATTACAGCAGATTAACTAATTTAACTAACCTTGCAAGAACAACCCATCAGAAGAATTCCCACTTGCTCAATATCAAACTATTCCTTGATGCAGCAACAAAGAATTGTTTAGAAGCAAAAAAACAATAATCTCAGGGCAGATCGCCGCGTATAACTGAATCCAAAGGAAACCCCTGTTTGCGATTGTCGGGAGCAACATATCTGGTGGAAAAATTAAGGCTTTAGTCATGTAACTGGAGTTAGTATATGGGCAGAATTGGGTGAAGAAAAATTAGGGTTCCTCGGCAAGCCCACATAATTTGAGATATATTAATAATAATGTGCCGCGTAACTTGGCTCCATATCTTTCTTACGGAGGAGTAAACGAAGATGGGCATTGACTCGTCGGGGATATGGCTGGAGAACGCATTGAAGGCGCTCCGCAGAAACGTGCAAATGGGTATCGAATTGGATGGAGAAATCATATCAGGCCTCGTTTCATACGGGATCGCTTCTTCTCTGGACGCGAAAGAATGATGAAATTCCAATGGTTAATCGCCCTTATACTTTGTTTGAGTCCCTTTTAGGCTTATATTACATTACGATTCTTGTTGATTTGTTCATGTTCACTGACCTGAGGAGATTTTTCAGATGTTCTCCGTTATGGGTTTACTTCACTGTGTTGAATTCTGCATTCAATTGGCATTTCAATCTGAAAACTCACATTTTTGGTGCTTTATGACCAATCTTTTGTCCGAATAGTATTGTTTTTGTCTTTACTTGACGCTCTCCACTATAACATCTTTCCAGTGTGTAGAGGAACATTTCACCTCTCTGTAGAAACCCTTGAAAAGATGTCGATTCCAACTGTTGATCTGTCTGATTTCTTCACAGAAAACTGCAATAATGGACAGAAGAAGGCCATGGACGCCATTACAGAAGCTTGCTCAAACTATGGCTTTTTCCAGATCGTTAACCATGGAATCCCAGTTCACCTCCTGAACCAAGCTCTACAGCTTTCAAAGACATTCTTTGATTCACCACTTGAAGAGAAGCTTGAATACAGCCCAAAAATCGATGCTCCTCTCCCAGCAGGCTACAGCATGCAGCCACAGAACTCACTAGACAAAAATGAGTATCTGTTGATGTTTGAACCTCGATCTGGCTTCTCCGTTTGGCCTAAAAATCCACCAAATTTTGGGTATGCTATTTTCAACTCCTTGATCTTTGATATAAACTAGATTTTTCTTTTTATTGAATTAATCTTATTAGGGATATTCTTGAGGAGATGTTCATCAAATTACAGAAACTGGGAGAGTTTATTGAGAATATTGTGAATGATTGCTTGAATTTGTCACCTGGTTTTCTTAAAGAATTCAATAGTGATAGAAACTGGGATTTCATGGTGGCTCTTCGCTATTTTCCGGCGACCGAGGCCGAGAACAACGGCATATCTGAACACGAAGACGCCAATGTGATCACATTCGTGGTTCAGGACGAAGTCGGAGGACTTGAGGTTCGAAAAGACGATGAATGGATCCCGGTTGTTCCAGCTAATGACACCATTGTTGTCAACTTAGGTGACGTTATTCAGGTAATACAATCAATGAAATACAACTACATGTTAGAATTTGTCCCACGTTAAAGAAGTGTGATTGATTAGATTTATAAGGGTATGAATTCATCGTATAATGGTTTGATCAAACCTTTTAAATATGTGGGTTCCTATCTTTAATCTCATTCGTATACGTTTTGCCGTTGTAAATACGACCATACTGTATAATTCCAACATAATATCAGAGTTTATTTAGTTCATTTCAATTCCCAAGTCAAAATCTTATGATTGGACTTGAGGGGACTATTGAATTTGTCCCACCTTGTTAAAGAAGTGGATTGATTATGTTTATAAGAATGAAAATTCCATCATATAAGGACTTTATAAAGTCTTTTAAATGTGTTAGTTCATGTCCTTGATCTCGTTCGTTCATGCTCTCCAGTCGTAATTTCGGTAAAACTTTATAATTTCAACATGATATCAGAGCTGGTTCGGTTCATTTCAATTCGTAAATTCAAACCTTATGTTTGGACTTGGGGAGAAGCGTTGAATTTGTCCTACTTTGCTTAAAGAAGTGAGATTGATTAGACTTATAATGGTGGAAATTTTATCATGTATTAACTTAATCAATTTTTTTTAGATGTGTGAGTTTCTATCCTTAATCTCGTTTGTTCACGTTTTCTTGTCGTAATTTCGGCCAGACTCTATAATTCTAGCATATGGCTACATTCATTTTATTCTTTTTATTGTTGCTAACCAGGTTATGAGCAACAAGAAATTCAAAAGTGCGACCCATAGAGTTGTGAGATCGAAAGAAAAGAATCGGTATTCATTCGCCTTCTTCTATACCATAAAAGGCGATAAGTGGATCGAGCCGCTTCAAGCCTTCACCGGTGACATCGATGAGTCACCTAAGTACAGAGGATTTTTCTACAAGGATTACCAGACAATGAGAATGAGGAACAAGACTCACCCACCAGCCAAACCTGAAGATGCCATTAACATTAATCATTATGCAGTTTCTAAGTAAAATGATAAAGCTTACTTCATCTTCAGATTCCCTGGTTAGTAGTCGTAAAATGCATTCTGAGAATCATTTATTAGAATGAGATTTCTTTAGTTCATCTTTGTGCAGACATGAAACGCATCATTTTGAAATTTGCTACAGACAATATTTTAATGTTTTTCAAGGTTGTTTTTGTTAATCTCCCGTTTACGTATGGATATGATATAGAAGGGGTGATGTTTGTCTATTATCCCAATTTACAGCTGCCTAAATAACATATCCTTCAAGTTATAAAATTGAAAATATAATATATTTTTTTAATAAAAATATACATTTGTAGTTTTCTAAATTTAATTAAATGCATATAAGACTTATCAAGTTTCCAATATCGTTTATCATTGACACTTTAATTAACTTGTTAATATTTAATCTTTTATGCATAATTCTCAAACATAAATTGTCAATTTTATATAATTTTTCAAATATTTCTTATTTGCGTACTTTGTGAGGGGTTTTCAACTTATGGAAAATTGGGTGCTAGAATGTTAAAGGTCAAAATCAAACGGTATTGATAACTTTATATGTCATTCTTATAATTTCGTATGTTGGAGGGCATGCTCTTTACACATATCGTAAATTTGGGGGTTAATAATGCAATTTTCTCGTCAAGGTAAAATATTATTTTTTCTAAGTTATAAACTTTTCAAGGATTGGTGGAAAGTGTACACATTTAATTTTCTGATTCCACTGTAATTTTTGTCATTTTGCTAAGGAAATGTATCGTGATGATAAATCTTTATATATAACATATGAATGATTTTCATCTATAATCGATGTTGAGATTTGTCTAATGTGTCTTGACACTCCATAGGGGTATTACATTAGTCACCTTTTGTTGCTTATTTTAAATCGGGTTTAGGTGGATGACATTTAAGGTTCTTATAGTTTATATATTTTACGACTTGATCTTAAGGTACTCAACTTTGTCAAATGTAGTTCTCATATTTAATAAACGAGAAACAAAAGTTTTAACGAATTAAACTTTAGAAAATTTCAAATATGATCAAAATAATAAAACAGCGGTGAGGTGCGGTGAGATGTTGAAATCGTGATTTTTTTAATGCTCACAAAACATAGTTAATTGCGATGTGATAATCGTTAAAAAATCACAATATCATCACAGCTGTTAAAACCAGCTGTGACCTCATCGTGATTTTGGAAAAGACTCATTTACCCTTACTTCTATTAATTATAATATAATTATATTTATTATTTTATATATATAAGGATATATTAGTATTTTTACATAAATCACGATCATAATATCGCAATTTTACCAAACATATTTAAAAATTCACGTTTATCATATCTCACCACACCTCACTACACCTCACCACATCTCACCACATCTCACCACACCTCACCTCACCACACCGCAATTTTAAAAAAGCTGAACCAAACAAACTCAATATGCACATCTTCCATTGGTATTTTAGAATAATGGTGCAGATTGTGGATGTGGTGAGGTGGGACACATTAATTAACTGAAAAAAAATAATTATAACATAATCATATATAATATGAGGAACAATTAAATTGTGATATAGTGACGTGGGATACCAAATCAAAAAATTTTAACGCATGCAAATAAAAATAAAATTACGATGAACACATCGTTAGAATTCATAATTTAACTGCTAATGTTAAAACCAATTAACATAATCTTTGATTTATTAAATGATTAATTTACCTCTTACTTATCATAATTAAAAATTAAAATATAAATATCATTATTTCTTTTCATATATATAAAATATTAGTATTTACATAAATCAGGAAAATAATAAATTAATTTTAACAAAAAAAATTATAAAAGGGAGATGATTATACTTCTTCATAATCATAGTGTGTCCCCGATTATGTTGTTATTATCAATTTGACCCCAATTGTTTTATTAAAATGCACTATGCCCCCTCTCCTCTGCAATTGCAAAATGAAATTTAAATGGCGGGCCAAATTCAAAGCACTTCGTAGTGCACGTTGCTTTGAGTACGAGACCCGTTTTGCTCTGCGCAAGTAGCCATGAAGAGATCTGATGACAGAGACACGATTACGAAGATGGTGGAAGCAAGGTTAGCGTGCGACCGGAAGATATCTCTGCAGAAGGAGAAAATCGACTCTTTTCACGCCTCCTATGGGAATCGCTTCGAATCTGTAAAGTTCACTGCCCAGCGGACAATTGAGCTTCAAGGCAAAACATTTCGGTTTCATTATACTCTGCTTTCGTTTTCTAGGTCGTGAATTTTTTACGTTTCTGCAGAGAAATTGAGAAAGCTCAAAACCGAATTGAGAAAGGAAGAAGACGATACAGCGGAAGCCAAAACTGGTATTTCTCGAACTATAGAAGATTCACTCATTATCTTCTTCGTTTAGTTTTCAAAAAAATTTGAATTTTCTGGACTGTATTTCACAATTAGGTTAAATTTGATTACTCACGAATTCACAATTTCAATGTTGCTAAAACAACAACAAATTCCAAATTTGTTGATCATTGAACATTTGCCTTTGCATATCTTTAGTCAAGGCAAGGAATGAGGCGAAACGTGTTGCGATTTCGGAGTCTATAGCCATGTTGAAAGTAAAGCTTACTGAGTTAAAAAGATCTGTAGAAGAGCAAAGAGCAAGAAAGAACAAATACTCTGCTTTAATATCTCAACACTCTGAAGGTGCTTGTTCATGAACATTCATGTGCTAATTTTCATAGTTATGATGTTTCATTTTTTCATATAGCTTTGGCTGGTAGCCAAGAGAAGTTTAATCAAAGTATACAAGACAGAGAACATATGGAAGAGGCTATATTGTGGTATAACCGAGCCCTCAGTTTTCGTATCGAAACCGGTCGTGGTAAGTCGTTATTTTACTGAACTTGCAGAAGAAAAATCATGTTTTGTTTTGTTTTGATTTTTCTCTCAAAGGTGTGAAGTTCATATTCACGAACATCAATCGACAAAGCCCGAATAAGGAGTACTCTTTTGTCATTCTTTTAAATGGCAACACATACACCGGTAAGATAAGATTATAAGAACCTGTTAAATTTCTAAAGTCCGATCAATTTATATGGAAAGTGTGCATGGATATGACGTATAAGGGGATAAGACCACATGTAAAAGATTAGAACAAGTTATTTACTATTGTCCGCATTCCCTTGTATAAATCACTATTTGTATGGCTTAACAAACTCTAACCATTTGTATTCAGTCCTTGAGTGCAATCCATCTTTAGACACAGAAGAGCTTGTTAAAGAATTGAACAAAAGCAATGAGCTTTTCAAATTTGTCAGGATCATGAGACAAAAGTTTCAAGAAGCTGCATCAGGTGAGTGCAATCCGAATTCTTCGGGTTTTATTCACTGTACTAAATACTTGGGCATGTTTGTTATCATCCAGGAGTTCATTTTGATATCTCGCTGAATGCGGCACAATCTCATGACGTCTCTCCGGCTGTTCCTATTGCTCAAGTGTCAAGTGATAATAGAAGGAAATCTCCATACAAGAAGAAGGGAGTTGTTCAATCTAATGAATGTAACAGCAGTACAAGAAAGGCTTATGAATCTCATGAAAGACGTTCGAGGGGATCACGTCGTTCCCCTCGTCTTGCGGCGGCTTATGATAATGCGTACCGGAGCTGACGGTCATGTAAGATGATGGCTCAAAGTTCAGACAACAAGTATGTTGAAATTATTAGTGTATGCTACTGTTTTTTTGTTTGAATTAGTGCTTGAGTTCATGGTGCAATAATCATTAATCATATACAAAATTGTGTATTTGATCCCTAAAATTTGGAGATTTTGGTAAATTTATTCTCAATTGATAGTTTTGGTTATCGTCGAAAGGTTTACCAAATTTTGTAAATTTGGTTCCCGTTTGACAAAACTAATCACTAAAATTTGAGGATAAATTTTCTACATACATTAAACTTTGATGATTATATTTGTCAAAATTTACTAAGCATGAGAATTAGTTTTGTCAAAAAATCAAAACTTGAGGATTAATTTTATTTTTACAAAACTTTGATGTCAAAATTCTATGTTTTCAAACCGCGGTTGAATCGCCCGGTTGAACTGGTTCGATCATGAACCGCGTATTTCACGGTCCGGTTCGAACTGAACTGCTCTAGTTTTGTATTTTTTTATTTTTGAACTAATACGATATTTAAATATTATTTTATTATATATTTTTCAATATTTTTTCTCTATTTCAATTTTAATTATTTACGTATATTCGTAATATATAAAATAATATCAATTATTTCTTACAAAATTCGTATAAATTTGTTTCATTTTTCATATATTGATAAAATTATATATTATATTTATATTATAAAGTACACAATAATTTATTAATTTTGTTAAAATTATGATATAATTAAATCTTTTCAAAGTTTTTGCGGTTCAAACCGGTTCGAACCACGGTTTGAACCGGTTCTTAGTTAACCAGACATTTTCCGATTCGATAAAAATGATCGATTTAAAAACATTATAAATTAAATTTATCAAATCATACATATTTTGGAAATTTTATAATGTCATCAGTTTAAGGTGGCAATTATACAAATAGCAGGCATCAAACCGCTTATTTTACAGAATTACAGTTTAAGAAACCCTTCTTCACTTTGTCAATACGGCGGAGTCGATCGGTTTACGGGAAACTATAAAAATATATGGGATTTGGAAATTGGAGGACTATGTTGAAATACTTTCGATTGAATTAGTGTATAAGAGAGAATGTGATTGATTTATTCAAATGTTTTAGGGTTTGGTTGCACTCTTATGTGTTATATTTAAACATATTCTTTATATTGAATTTGTTTCATATTGATTAAAGAAGTCTGATTTATTTGGTTTATATGTGTGTGTTATCATCATATAATGAATTTATCAAGTCTTTTAAATATGTGGTATTATCCCTCAAATTCGTTCATCAATATCTCTCATCGTAATTTAAATTAGACACTAAAATTTCAAATGGAATCAACTAGATACTAAGTAAAGGATAATGCACATTTAAAAGAATTTCTCTTTTTGATCAAGTCAGTATATGAGGCTACTTGTAACCTTCTCCGCGTCCAAAACTATTTACGCAGTATAAATCTCTCTACACATCATCATTCTCTCTCATCCACATTATATTCTCTTTCAACTTCTAAAACTTTTCACCCATCCACATCATTATTTATTTCTCTTTCATCCACATCATCTTCTCTTTCCGAATTTTATTTTATTTTTCTATCTCATCAACTTTATCATATTATTATTTTATTTATAATTAAATATTACATTTCAATTTTAATATTTTTAATTCAATATAAATATTAAAAGTTTGAATAATTTAATATTAGATTACATTAACATTAAAATAAATTAACTAAAACATTTATTTAAAAAAGTTTCAAACTTAGAATGATAGCATGTTCTCCGATCACGAAAATCGATCATACGACGAAGATAAACATAAAAACTTAAATTAATTCCTTTTATATTACTTTCGATTATATAGAATATTCTGATTGATCATAATATTTAAACTCAATGTAACTTTCGATATGATCATCCCTTTTATCTTCATATTTAATTCAAAATAAGTTACAAATTATATATTAAATTAATTTAATTATTTAATTTGTAACACTATTATACTTTTAATTATAATAATATATATACTTTAATTCATTAATATAATTTAATTTAAAAATATAAATTAAATGATTAAATATAAAGAATAAACAAAAGTAAATAAACAAATTAAAAATTCCATCCTTTTTNTTTTTCAATATTTTTTCTCTATTTCAATTTTAATTATTTACGTATATTCATAATATATAAAATAATATCAATTATTTCTTACAAAATTCGTATAAATTTGTTTCATTTTTCATATATTGATAAAATTATATCTTATATTTACATTATAAATTACACAATAATTTATTAATCTTATGAAAATTATGATATATTAAATATTTTCAAAGTTTTTGCGGTTCAAACCGGTTCGAACCACGGTTTGAACCAGTTCTTAGTGAACCAGACATTTTCCGATTCGATTGAATTAGTGTATAAGAGAGAATGTGATTGATTTATTCAAATGTTTTAGGGTGTGGTTGCATTCTTATGTGTTATATTTGAGCATATTCTTTATATTGAATTTGTCTCATATTGATTAAAGAAGTGTGATTTATTTGGTTTATAAGTGTGTGTTATCATCATATAATGAATTTATCAAGTCTTTTAAATATGTGGTATTATCCCTCAAATTCGTTCATCAATATCTCTCATCGTAATTTAAATTAGACACTAAAATTTCAAATGGAATCAACTAGATACTAAGTAAAGGATAATGCACATTTAAAAGAATTCCTCTTTTTGATCAAGTCACTATATGAGACTACATGTAACCTTCTCCGCATCCAAAACCATTTCCGCCGTATAAATCTCTCTACACATTATTATTCTCTATCATCCACATCATATTCTCTTTCAATTTCTAAAACTTCTCACTCATCCACATCATTATTTATTTCTCTTTTATCCACATCATCTTCTCTTTCCGAATTTTATTTTATTTTTCTGTCTCATCAACTTTATCATATTATTATTTTATTTATAATTAAATATTACATTTCAATATTAATATTTTTAATTCAATATAAATATTAAAAGTTTGAATAATTTAATATTAGATTACATTAACATTAAAATAAATTAACTAAAACATTTATTTAAAAAAGTTTCAAACTTAGAATGATAGCATGTTCTCCGATCACGAAAATCGATCATACGACGAAGATAAACATAAAAACTTAAATTAATTCCTTTTATATTACTTTCGATTATATAGAATATTCTGATTGATCATAATATTTAAACTCAATGTAACTTTCGATATGATCATCCCTTTTATCTTCATATTTAATTCAAAATAAGTTACAAATTATATATTAAATTAATTTAATTATTTAATTTGTAACACCATTATACTTTTAATTATAATAATATATATACTTTAATTCATTAATATAATTTAATTTTAAAATATAAATTAAATGATTAAATATTAAAAATAAACAAATTAAAAATTCCATCATTTTTCCACGGACAATGGGTTGTAAGTGGAAAGTATTTTGCACGTATTTCCACTTAACATGTCAACGTCCATGATTACATGGATGTTGACATAGTGGAAATTGTGGCCGACAAAACCGTAGTTCCATACGGTTTTATCCGTCTTTACACATAGCCTGATGATACCATACACCCTTATAAACCTAATAAATCTTATATTTCTAATCAATATTACACAAATTCAATAATTCCCTTCAAGTCTAATCATACTGAACCGAACCATCTCGGTACCATTTTGAAAAAATTGAGTGGCTAAAATTATGATACGAGTGTATACGGATATAACGTATAAGGTGAGTGATCACACCGTTTCTGAATTGTGTGGTTGAACTTTAAAGTTTCAAAATCGTTTATATTAAACTCTAACCGTCGTTAATATTTTACATGTATTCATACTTTATACATGACCTTTTAACCTTTAAATAATGTAATGATTATGTTTCCAAAATTGAAAAATTTTAAAAATAACATATAAATTTATAAATTATATATATAATTCAATATGTAATATTTAAAATATTCAAGTGAAAGACAAGTCTTGACTTGGCAATGGAAAAGCATTTATGTATTGAACAAGTCGTATTTGCAGCAGCATTTACTCATTGAACAAGTCAATGCAATTTCTGCTCCACACGACAAGTCTACAACGATCATTTAATTTATAAAAACAATAATCTATTTAATTTATATTGTCCGCTCAATTTCATAAAAAATCATATAATAAAATATTTTAAAAAATTAATTATCATACTTTCCCATACATCTAATAAATCAATTAAAAGCACATCTTATTTCCAAAATTGTACATTTATTTATTTTTCATCATAACCCCTTCACGTTTAATATTTGATTATTAAAACCAATAAATTATCAATCGATAAATTTCATTAATTTGAACAATTATGAGATTGTTCATATAAATGACTAATGAGTCATTAATTACTATTTGTATTTTTTATACATATATGAACCGTGAGATCGGCAATTGAGATGTACTGGAAATCTATATGAGCAAACGTTAAATTATGAAAGAGAAGAGTTTTGATACCCTAATGATAATGCCGCTGTACACCTCTTTACGAGATCCAAATTTGACGACTATGTCCGATTGAAGATAATCAACTCTTTATGTCATTTATGTCTCGTTCTCTTGTTGTAAATCTATAAATTTGATGTTTATAGTTGTTATAGTCCCTTTTTAGGGGGTACCAACAGTCATCTGGTTCATTCAACAAATGAACTCGATTCTGATTTTTTTAAATTGTGGAAGACGATCAAAAGCTAAAAACCAAAATAAATGCACGGCAGTATATAGTGGAAATCCCGTGAACTGGGGTGAAAACCACTCGACCAAGAGCTGATTATGCTCTTGGCCTGCTCACTAATGAAATAAATCAAAGTTCATACAAGATAGGCTAATGAAAATGACGAGACAAAGAAAGCGGTAAGAATTCGGTATAACAACAGCCTGTTCTTCCGCGTCCAAAGGGTTCTGTTATTTCCTTCGTCTTGTCCTGTATTTATAGAGTCGCCGGCGAGTGTAATCCACGTCCTTTAACCGCATCTGACAAATTTGTTAGAGGTTGTTATCGCAGGATGTAAAACGAGGCTGGGACCGAGGCGTGGTCTGCGTGATAGGGCCCGAAGCATGATAAACGTGATAGGGCCCGAAGCGTGGAACGCGTGAGCCTGTAACCGTTTTGTAATCGTTCGGATCGAACCCCGGAGCCAGCTGGCAGATAACGCTTTTATTTACTAAGGTTATCTTCGGTCCTCTGTGTTGAACATCGGGCCGCTCTTCCTAAAGGTGTAAGTGGCTATAAGAGTTCGTTTTGATTATTTAAGTCGGCCCAACTATTATCGGGCCTCACCCATTACAGGGTACCCGGTCCTAGAGTTCTCATCAATAGTATATTCCAATGTTTTTTTATCATTTCTTTTAAATAAAGGTTTATCACTTACAAAATCTGGTTTTTTCTTCTTGCTTTAGAATTATTTTTTCAAGAACTTTCATAGGTCACTTACTAAAAAATTGAGTCTTTATTTTGTTATTGCCAAATTTTTACGACGATAACAATTTTATATTTTGTATTTAATTAGGTTATTGATATTTATATCGATTTTAATCGAACAACTGAAAAATGATTCGATGATCAATTCGTGTTTTAGAATATATGATTTAACCACTACATTTATTTTGGTATTAGATAAAGCTATGGCCGTTAGAAATCATACACGATAGCTCTTATTTGTGGTCCTTATAGGCACTCAATATTAAAGTGATCATGTGAAGTTGAACTTGAACCAACCCACTAATGGACTGCAATGTTTAAATTTACATCATATTGGAAATGCTACACTTATCGGTTTTGACCGATATTTTAATACATTATCGTCGATATATGTTCTAATCGGATCAACTCAGATCTAACTTGTTTAGTTTGCAAAAAAAATGTTGAATTTATCCCACTGTTTAAAGAAGTTCGATTGATCAAATCTTTTAAATGTGTAAGTTTCTACCCTTAATATCGATCGTTCACACTCTCGTTATTTCAGCCATACTCTATAATTCCAAGATATATATGAATTTTATAGAATTTTCTAATTATTACATTTTTTAAATGAGAAAATTGCACAAGTAACCCCCAACTTACGAGCGGTGTAAAGAGCATGACCCTAACTTACGAAATTACAAGAATGACACATAAAGTTATCAATACCGTTTGTTTTTTACCTATGATATTCTAGCACCCGGTTTTCCGTTAAGTTGATCAATGATTTTCCGTTAGCATGAGTGGTCTTCAAAGTACATGAATAAGACATGTTTGAAAAATTATAGAAAAATGACCCCTGATGTTCGAGAATTGTGCATAAAATATAAAATATTAACGAGTTTGATAAAGTTCAAATGATAAACGGTATTGAAAACTTGAGATATCTTATATGCATTTAATTGAATTTGGGGCTACAAATACATATTTTGCTAAAAAATGTATCATATTTGCAATTTTGTAACTCGGAGAGTATGCTTTTTATACTATTCGTAACTTGGGGGTTATAGGCAAACATCACCCTTTTTTAAATATCAAATAATCAATATAAATAGAACATGAGTAAATAAATATGTTTTGCTCTATGTTAATAGCTTAATTAATTTTATTATTTTGATAATATCTAGCATACTCATACTCTAAGACACTAGGCTCAATGGTGGGGAGTCGAATTAGCACTTGTGAGCACTATTTAAAATTTTTGATATACCAATTAAATACGTCGGAAATTTTTGACGTACCAATTTAGATATGTTTTAAAGTAAAATACCGATCGCTTCGGGTTTTAAATTGGTCGAATCGAATGTAACTAGTTGAATTTAGCAAAAAAATATATAGAAGTTTAGAATTTTTTTATTCTTATATTTTAAAATAAAAATAATATAAATTGAGAATGAATTAAAAAATATGTACTTTTAGTTTAATATTTTATTTTATTTTATTTTTCTATTTTGATATAAATTATGTAGAGTGATACAAATCTCCATATTGATTTTTAAAGGACTAATGTTTGGTGAGTTTAACCATTTTATATAACTCATTAATAATCAATTTATTTGTTTGTTACTAAAAATAATTCACCCGCTATACTATATAATTGACTACTCGACTGACTTGCCGGTGACCTTGTTTCCTCCTCCTATCTCCTTCTCTGGAGAAAAATGGCGGAAACCGATTACAGGGTATTTCCCGGCTGCAACGACGAGGATGAGCCGGAGATCAACTACAGAGGAATTAGAGCTATGCCGTACATTCTAGGTTAGTAAAAAAACTGAACTAAAAACGCACAGAAAAGAACACTTGTTTTAACTGTTCATTCTCAGGGAACGAGACCTTTGAGAAGCTTGGAGCAATTGGAACGCTGTCGAATTTGCAGGTTTATCTGACTACAGTTTTCAACATGAAACGTGTCACTGCAACTACACTCCTAAGCGTCTTCAATGGGACTACTAATTTCGCTACTTTGATCGGAGCTTTTTTCTGCGATACTTATTTCGGCCGATATAATACTCTTGGATTCGGATCCATCACCTCCACTTTGGTAATCGGAATCGGTAAATAGGAATCAGATCTCGCAGATTTTTAAGCTCTTGAATTTGCAGGGACTGTTAGCGATAACGCTAACGGCGGCATTTAAGAACCTCCACCCACCGCACTGTCTACCGGAGGCGGCGGTGTGCGTAGGACCTACATCGTTGCAAATGGCGTTTCTCTTATTCGGATTTGCGTTGTTGATAATCGGCGCCGGAGCAATCCGGCCATGTAATTTGGCATTCGGGGTTGATCAATTTAACCCTAAAACGGAATCGGGGAAAAGAGGAATTGATAGCTTCTTCAATTGGTATTTCTTCACGCTTACATTTGCCCAGCTGATTTCGTTAACACTGGTTGTTTATATCCAGTCCGATGTTAGCTGGTTCGTCGGTTTGGGGATTCCGACCATCTTCATGTTGATTTCGTGCTTTCTTTTCTTTATTGGCACGAAAATTTATGTTATCGTTAAGCCAGAAGGTAGCCCGTTGACTAGTCTGGCTCAGGTGGTGGTTGCCGCTATCAAGAAGCGGCGGCTTAAGTTGCCGGAGAGGAATCTGCTCCGCCTCTTCGATTATACGCCGCCGAAGTCCATGAATTCTAAGCTTCCGCATACTCATCAGTTCAGGCAAGTGTTGCTTCATTACTGTTTAACTGCGGAGGATGTGAAGTCCTTTTTTGTTTTCTGGTTTGCAGATTTTTGGATAAAGCGGCGATTATGACGCCGGAGGATGAGATAAACCCCGACGGCTCCGCCGTGAACCAGTGGCGGCTCTGTAGCATTCAGCAGGTGGAGGAGTTGAAATGTGTTATCCGAGTATTTCCTATTTGGGCTGCCGCGATTCTTTACCATGTAGGCGAAAGGCCACAATATCTAGTATTTCAGGCGATGCAATCCAACCGCCATTTCGGGAACACGGCGTTTCAGATTCCTCCGGCAACTTACGCCGTCTTCCAAATGCTAGCTCTCATAATTTGGCTACCGATCTACGACCGCTTTATCGTCCCTTTCCTCCACCGCATCACCGGAATAGAGACCGGAATCACCGTACTCCAACGGATCGGTGTCGGAATTTTTCTAACAATTCTCGCATCTTTAATCGGTGCCCAAATCGAAGATAAACGCCGGTCCCTTGCCCTTCTCAGGCCCCTACACAGCGCCCACTCCAACCGCGGCGCCGTATCTTCGATGTCAGCCTTTTGGTTGATTCCCCAGCTGTTGATCGTCGGAGTAGCTGAGGCTTTCGCATCCGTCGGCCAATCGGAGTTTTTCTACAAACAGTTCCCGGAGAATATGAGGAGTTTTGCAGGGTCATTCTTCTTCTGTGCCATGGCGGTTTCAAGCTATATTAATGGCTTCTTGATTGCAGGGGTACATCAGTGGACAAAGAACTCGCCGGCCGGGAACTGGCTACCGGAGGATCTCAACAATGGAAGATTGGACTTTTTCTATTATTTAGTTGCAGGTCTGTGTGCTCTCAACTTCTGTTACTTCCTTGTATGTGCTAAGTGGTATAGGTATAAAGGTGCTGCTTCAACTCCCAATGTAATAGAATTACAAGACAATTGAGATATGGACAATATCATAGTCTAGGAACATTCATGTTCAAAAATATTGTTCTTGTTCAAATTTGCACCAAAATCTTGCATATCACAGATCATAAACGTCAAAACTTGTTCATGTTGGAATTATAGAATTTGGCCGAAATTACGATGGTGATTGAACGCCCAGGACTAAGGAGAGTAAAACGACACTATTAAATACTTATCAAATCATTATGTGATGATAATCCTCACATTTAAATTTAATCAAATTCACTTCTCTAACAAATATGAGACAAATTTAACACTTCCTCTCAAATCCAATCATAAGGTTGTGGACTTGCGAAATTGAAATGAATCGAAGAAGTTTCGATACCATGTTGAAATTGTAGAATCTGACCAAAATTACGATGAAATAACATGAACGAAGGAGATTAATGAGAAGAAACCACACATTTAAAAGACTTTGTTTGTGATAACATTACTCACCTTATAAAAATAATCAATCTCACTTCTATAATGAATGTTGGACAAGTTCAACATCCTTCAAGTTCAACAATAAGGTTTTAAACTTACGAAATTCAAATGAATCGAACCAGCTCCGATACCATGTTGGAATTATAGAATCTAACCGAAATTACGATGGAGAACGTGAACGAACGAGATTAATGAAAGGAAACCACACATTTAAAAAACTTGATCTATGATAACATTCCTCACCTTATAAACTTAATTAATCGCAGTTTTGTAACAAATGTGAGACAAATTCAACATTCTAACATCCACACAAAAGATCAAAGAACATAACAGAACGAATCCGAATTTGCTTCGATATATCATTAGCAAGAACAGAACAACTAATCGGTTCAATAAGCCAGCAACACGACTAGTAGATTCAATCCAAAAACGAATCCAAATTTGCTTCTACCTTCAACATCAACGATGAAGCTGCTACAAAAAAATAGCTCAAGATACTAATATTCACAAACTTCAGAAGAACTCATTTGCAGTATATTTGTAAAACATTCATGTGTTTCCTCCCAAAATCTTCCTTAATTCATACTTCTGTGTCTCATTAAGCTTCTTAGGATACCGAACATCAACAATTACCCTTAAATTTCCTTTCTTTCTGAAATCTTTAGGGGAAGGCATTCCTTCATTAGGCACCAAAATCTCATGACCAGGCTTAACAATCTCAGTCAAAGGGACTGTTACATTTCTATTGTCAAGTGTAATGAGCTCGATAACCTTTCCAACGAGAGATTCAAGAAGGGTTATTTCTTGTTTCACGACTAAATCATTGCCTTCCCTTGTGTAAATAAGGTGAGGTTTTTCATCAACAACAAAAACAAGATCCGCAGGGATAATACCTGGTTCTTCATTCCCTTTTTCTGGGAATGTTATTTTTGTACCCTTTTTCCAGCCAGCCTTTACGTCAATTGTTAATATTTCTTCAATGAATCGAGTTTGGCTGCAAGATAACGAACATATGAGGCGCATATGAAAATTTTACAGTAGATGAAGAAAAGAAAGGGGGAAAGTACCCATGAGAATCAATTACGCTTCTTGAAATCTTCATCTTCCTTGTTGAGCCAGTATACAGTTCTTCCAAAGAGCACATAAGCGCGTTCTCTACAGGCGCCGCTTTCTTCATCCCCCCACCACCGGAATGTTCTTTACCAGTGGCCCTAAAATAGCCGTCCCTCCTAGCGGCGTTAGTATTACCACCGGCTTTTCCATTACTGCTTTCCCCAAAAATCTCTGCATAAATATCATCAGCATTTCTGGGATTAAATTGAAAATTAGGGTTTGGACGTTGATGTTGGTGGCTATTCTGATAAAACCCCTTGTTAGTACTCCAAGCGCTACGCGAAGGAGGCGGAAATTGACCTGTTTTAAGGCCTTCCTCGCCGTAAAGATCATAGATCTGACGCTTCTGTGGATCACTCAGAACATCGTATGCCTCGGAAATCTGCTTAAATTTCGCCTCAGCCTCTTGCTTATTCAAATTCTTATCAGGATGCCAAATCATCGCCAATCGACGATACGCCTTCTTCAAATCCTCATCGCTTGCTCCACGATTAACCTTGAGAATGTTATAGTAATCCACTCCCATTCCTCTTTCGCTACCAATTCAATTCACCCTCGCGAAATCGCCCAAATAATTTTACAAAAATTGCGTCTTAATCGCTGTAAGAACCACTTCCAAAAAACGAATGACGATAGAATTATGCAAGCAACGGAAAAGAGACAAATTATTCTCTTAATTCTTATCGCTTCACGCCGTTTGAATCGTACGAAGGTGACGAAGGAAGCAGTCACAGAACCGATGTCTGCAGAAGACTTAGCGGGTCCGGGTCGGATCAATCCAGGTCACCTTATTTCTAATAACCTAATTTTTATTTTTATGCCTAATTCACCCACATAAATACGAATATTTACGTAGTAAGACTTTATACGACACTTACTCGTTGGACTGACTGGGTACGATACGATTTGACTCGACATTCGTCAAGAATGTGAGAGTTGAATTTTTGACTCAACTCGAATTATTAAATAAAATAATTATTAGAATTTATTAAATGCTGCATACACTCAATATTTATCAATTAATTTAAAACTACAAATATTTATAAATTTATTATATAAGAATATTTAATTTATAAAAAATGAGTGTGATTCTACCATCTCCCAAAAATAATCAATTTTCGATCCATCATCGCTTGCACGAATAATTCACAAGTAGATCGACAACATAATAAAGTCGTGAAAATCATATAAGTTACGTTTCCGATGAAGAAAAAAATCGAATTAAAAAAAAATCAAAACGACGTATTTTAGTATCAATGTTGGAAAGTCCAATTCAATCCGACACGGGTGAATGTTAAAAATTGAAAAGTCGGCTCAGCAAAAATAATACTTAGTATTAAAATTATTATATTTATACAAGATTATACGGTATTAATAAATCAAATTGGTTTTATTTTTCTTAAGTTTTAAACCTTGAAATATAAAATTGTTTAATTAAAATATTTAGAGTTCGCATTAAAAAATATTAATATATTAAATAGTGTAAGAAATACACAATATACGGAAAGAACAACTCAATGAAAAAGCCTCAAAGCAACAAAACAACACTAGTAGCTTATGATAACGCAATCTCATCCAATTCGAGAAAATCCCGGCCAATGAGCTCGTCAATACGATTCTTAATCCGTCGTCCGTCCGTCTCCTCAAGCCCCTCCGAGTTTTCTTTCTCAACAAGCTCTTTTCGATTCACAACCAATAATTCATACGCTACTTCACGAACTAACTTTGTTTCACTGCTCGAACGAAGATAATCAGAAACTCTCTTCTTTTCTAACTTCAAGCAATCCTCAACCTTCGTCATGTAATCAAACCACGAATCTTTCGTAATCCATAAACACCCTTTTCTCGAGTAATAATCCCTCGTGGTTTTAATCATCTCGGTTTCGAAATCATTCTCGTAGTATTCAATATCAAGTAACACGAATATATTTAACACATTCTTAACCAAAACCCTATCGACTTCATCCCCTTCCCTCTCTCGATTTATAAGAGAAATCACAGCATCCTTGACTCGAACTTTTACTTTCATATACACCAAGTCTCTAAAGTAAATAAAACCAACTTCTTTAAGCTTCGGTAAGCTTCGTTTATGTACGAAATACCGATCAATATACGAAAAGAACGAAGAAATCATCTGAACCATTGATTTATGATTCTCCCATCTGATAAAAAACTGTTGTAACATAAGAACCTCATTATCAAAACTCTTCGTGAGTGAAGGCACAACAGTTGAAGTAATGTATTCGTGAAAACACGATTTGTATTTTTCGTATAATCGCTCCGAATTATCGTCGCTCGGGTTCTCGGTGCACATTTTGTATACTTCTGTGTAGATTAGCAGAGCTTCGTTAGAGGTGAATCGAGATGTATTTGGTGCTCCTTCGAGAAGATTTATCACCTTCGTTATACCCTTTTGGATAATTTCCCATCGTTGTTCGAAATCGAATGTCTTTTCGTTGTTCATCGTCTTTGTTTTTGAGTTGAGAGCTAAATTTTTGAAAGGCAAAAGGAAGGGATAAGGAAGAAGCAAATAAGGTGGTTTATTTATAGAGGTAAGTTTCCTAATTAGATTAGTATATGATATAAGATTTAAATCCGAGTTTCTAAATATTAAATCTTGCAATATATATTTATTTATAAATATAATATTTCTTAGTTAGATTAATGCATTGATCCGAGTTTCTAAATATTAAATCTTACAATATATATTAATTTTTTAAGTATAGTATTTCTTAGTTAGATTGGTATATAATATAAGATTTGAATCATGAGTTTCTAAATATTAAATCTTACAAATTTATTTATTTTTAATATAATATTTCCTAGTTTGATTTTTATATGATATAAGATTTGAATACTTTTAAAACTTGTTTACGAGCTCCGTGTATCTGTATACTATATCTATATTGATATAATAAAATAAATTAAATTATTAACCAATAGAAAATACAAAAAAATTAAATTATTCTTAATTTATATTATTCATTATTCGAAAAAATAAAAATAAAAAATTCTACAAACTTTATATTTTCCCTAAATATAAAGTTTTCAAATATAAATCTTAAAAAATATATTTATTTTAAATATAATATTTATTTCTAAATAGATTAGTATATAATATAAGATTTGAATAAACTTTCCTAATATTAAGTCTTAAAAATATATTTATTTTTAAATATAATATTTCCTAGTTAGATTAGTATATAATATAATATTTGAATTGAGTTGCCAATTATTAAATCTTAAAAATATATATTATTTTTTAAATATAATATTTCCTAGTTAGATTTGTAAATGACATAGAGAATTTTGTTGCCAAATATTAAATCTTAAAAAATATATTTATTTTAAATATAATATTTCCTAGTTAGATTTGGATATGATATAAAATTAGAATTCAGCTTCCAAATATTAAATCTTAAAAATATTATTATTTTTAAATATGATATTAAAAATATGTATAATAATTTTTACTATGTTGCACCAATAAAGATGTGGGGTGCGAGATTCAGAGTACGAGGGTACGAGATTCGATTATGATGCGTTAATGATTCGTTGATTAAAATAATATAAATATATTATTTTTTTACAATTTATTTAATAATCCAATAATACTTTAAATTATTTTGATTGATAATATGATATATTGTATAAAATTTAATGTAAATTAATTAAAATATATTTTTTTCGTTTTTTTTATGTTTCATTTTTTTAAAAAAAATTTACGCACCCGACCCGGTGCTCACGGGGTGCGTGGAATCGTCCGACGTTAATTTTTATTGATAATCGGAAGATATAAAATTGAAGAAGAGAGGGAAGGGGAAGATAAATGGTGGCGTATTCGTTGTACAAAGGCAATCTACACAAGGTCCCTGATGTTCCGCGTCGATGGAGGCTGCCGGAGCACAGAATATCACTCAAGGACTTGAAGATTCTGCTTCGCCGCCGCCGCACATAATATTCGAGTTTCTAAATATTAAATCTTACGAAATATTTTTATTTTTAATATGATATTTATTAATTAGATTGGTATATAATATAAGATTTAATACAAAGTTAATGTTTTAAATACCGGTATATCTAACGAGCTTCGTATCGATATACTAGATATGTAAAATAATAATAAAATAAAATAAATTATTAATGTTAAAGAAATACACAAAATTCTAGTTCATTATCAATTTTTCATATATTAGAAAGAGGGGTACTTGTGTACTACTTCAAGTTTCCAAATATTAAAAATAAAAAAAAATATTATTTTTAAATATAATATTTATTTTCTAATTAGACTAGTATATGATATAAGATTTGAATAAACTTTCCTAATATTAAGTCTTAAAAATAAATATATTTTTAAATATAATATTTCTTAATTTGTACATGATATAAGATTAGATTTGAGTTTTCAAATATTAAGGCTATATTCTGTATGCATTCTCAAAATGCATTTTGATATTATAATACATTATTATAGTTTTTACAGAACATTATGATATTTACATTCTGATTATAAACAGAATGTATTTTTAAATTGTTATTTGAATGCAGAATGAGGTAGGAGGCTATATATGGAAATTAGAATGCTTTATAGAAATTTAAATTATAAATATATTCTCTAAAAATCATATTTTTTTTCAACTCCAACAATCTCTTATTTACATTGTCGTTAGACATATTTGTAAGTTGTTAATTCTCATGTATTTTTAACGTGCAACTATACCTATACATAATTTCTTTCGTCATGTAAATACTAGCGATGATGAGTCTAATTTGGATAAATCCAATTTTACAGAATATTATTCTTGTTCTGCAATTCAATTTATCAATTATGGAACAATCAATTCATTCTTGATTTATAATCACATTCTGAAAACACATTCTAAACTGCAAACGAATGTAAAACATATGAAGAACCTATAAGAAAATATGTATAATTATTTTTATTAATAATCGGAAGATATAAAATTGAAGAAGAGAGGGAAGGGGGAGAAAAATGGTGGCGTTTTCGTTGTACAAAGGCAATCTGCATAAGGTTCCTGATGTTCCGCGTCGATGGAGGTTGCCGGAGCACAGAATATCACTCATGGACTTCAAGATTCTGCTTCGCCGCCGCGCCAAAGCTTTATCCCGCCTCCGTTCTACGGCCACCACTTCAAACCCTAGGGATCCTTCTATCGCTACCGAGGATCATTTATTGAACGATGATGTGGGAATTCGTGTTGATGATCCATGTTTCGAACCTGAATTGCACTCAAATGGGGATTTGAAGGATGCTGAAACGACGGGCGAGGGAGGGATGCTGGAAGATCAAAAATTGGTGGATAAGGAAGATTCTTCTAGGAAATTTGTTCATACAGTTGAACCTTTGGTGGGCGAAATCGAAATAAATGAGGCGAATGCTAACAGGAACGACGAGTCTGAAATTTCTGGAAATCATATGGTGCAGGTAGTGTGACTCACATGTGTATCTTTTGTATGTTGAAATACATGGGGTTTGTCTTTCTGGTTTACGCATTTTAGTGATTAGAAGAGTTTTTTCGTTTCTTTCTTAGCTCATTAGTTTGAACATGAACTCATGATAATGTGAATCCAGTATAATGTTGAAATTTTGCAAAATCTCGAATTTATCTTTGTTTCAGTATATATCATTCGGAAGCTGTACCGCTCATACTGCTTATCTATTTTGAAATACATGGGGTTTGTTTTTTTGGTTTATGCATTCTAGTGATCGGAAGAGTTTGTTCGTTTCTGTTCTTAGATCATTAGTTGGAAGATAAACTCATGATAATGTGAATCTAGTATAACGTTTCAAAATCTCGAATTTTTCTTTGTTTCTGTATACATCATTCGGAAGCTGTACCGCTTATACTGCATATGTATGTGGAAATACATGGGGTTTGTCTTTCTGGTTTTTGCATTCTAGTGATTGGAAGAGTTTGTTCGTTTCTTTTCTTTGCTCATTAGTTTGAAGATGAACTCATGATAATGTGAATTTTGCAAAATTCAACCACCTTTCCCAAAATGATAATGGAAGAGTGAAATTTAAAAGGTTATTATTTCAAGAATTTGTTCAGTTCTTGCAAAATTCAATCCATTATCACATCTAATGTTGCTACGGAAGCTGGGCAAGCAATGTGAATTTTGCAAAATCTCTATAATGTTGCAATTTTGCAAAATTTCGAATTTATCTTGGCTTCAATATAGATCATTCAGAAGCTTTAACGCTCATATTGTGTATGTATGTTGAAATACACGGGGTTTGTCTTTTTGGTTTTTACATTTTAGTGATTGGAAGGCTTTGTTCATTTCTGTTCTTAGCTCATTAGTTTGAAGATGAACTCATGATAATGCGAATCTAGTATAATGTTGCAATTTTGCGTAATCTCGAATATATCTTTGTTTCAATGCCGATCATTCGGAAGCTGTACCGCTCATACTGCTTATGTATGTTGAATTACATGGGGTTTGTCTTTCGGGTTTATGCCTTTTAGTGATTAGAAGAGTTTGTTCGTTTCTGTTCTTAGCTGATTAGTTGGAAGATGAACTCATGATAATGTGGAACTAGTATAATGTTGCAATTTTGCGAAATCTCGAAATTATCTTTGTTTCAATATACATCATTCGGAAGCTGTACGGCTCGTACTTCTTATGTATGTTGATATACATGGGGTTTGTCTTTCTGGTTTATGGCTTTTAGCGATTAGGCGAGTTTGTTCGTTTCTGTTCTTCGATCATTAGTTGTAAGATAAACTCATGATAATGTGAATCTTGTCTAATGTTGCAAATTTGCGAAATCCCAAATTTATATTTGTTTCAATATGAATCATTCGAAAGCTATACCACTCATACTGCTTATCTATATTGAAATACATGGGGTTTGTCTTTCTGGTGTACGTATTTTAGTGATTAGAAGAGTTTGTTCGTTTCTGTTCTTAAATCATTAGTTGGAACATGAACTCATGATAATGTGAATCTTGTCTAATATTGCAATTTTGCGAAATCCCAAATTTATATTTGTTTCAATGTCGATCATTTGGAAGCTGTACCGCTCATACTCCTTTTGTATGTTGAAGTACATGGGGTTTGTCTTTCTGGTTTACGCATTTTAGTGATTAGAAGAGTTTGTTCGTTTCTTTTTTTAGCTCATTAGTTTGAAGATAAACTCATGATAATGTGAATCCAGTATAATGTTGCAATTTTGCTAAATCTCGAATTTATCTTTGTTTCAATAGCTATTGCGCTTATACTGCTTAATGCTTATGTATGTGGAAATACATGGGGTTTGTCTTTCTGGTTTATGCCTTTTAGCGATTAGTAGAGTTTGTTCGTTTCGGTTCTTTGATCATTAGTTGGAAGATAAACTCATGATAATGTGAATCTTGTCGAATGTTGCAATTTTACGAAATATCGAATTTATCTCTTTCAATATACATTATTCGGAAGCTCTACCGCTCATACCGATTCATCTCAAACAATTGGATTCATTGTGAATTGTATGCAGGTCTTGATTAAGTAAATATTAGACTGGATTCGAATAGAACTTGTGCTGCATTATCTGTAATCTTTGCTTGTTCTAGTAATTAACCTGAAATTTTTGTGTATTTTTCGGTTCGTTCCTAATAGATAAACAGCACAGAAGATGCTATATATGATCTGGATAAAGATAAAAAAAAGATCCAGGAGAAGCTAGAGATTCTAAAAGAGAAGAAGCATGGCTTAGTGCAAGTTCTAAAGCAGGTTAATTATTTCAATCCAATTTGTTCATGTTTATTTGATCCTTTCTATATCTCTACCTTTACGTCTTTCGCAGATTCTTAACGCAGAAGAGAAATAAAAAGCCGAAACACCACTCAATTCACGCCTGCTCGTCCAGTTCCTCCTCCTCAAGTTGATCCCTCAATACCGAAGCTCAACGCCCCTCGAATGCTTTCAAATGGCAATACTTGCGGTGATTCCGAGGTAAGTTTAGCTGAATATGCTCTCGGGAATGGAATTTAAAGTTACGAATTGCTCCCATATAGAGAATGCGTTAATGGAGAGTTGAATCGAGTAATGTTACAAAGAAATATGTGTTTCGTGGTGCAGGTATCACTTCATCAAGGTTACCGCAAAAACGCGGGAGCTGTGAATAGTCCGTCTCAGTTCACCGGAGCTCCTCCACGGCAGGTGCCGTTGTCGGTATCTATTTCCGGTACAAGCGATGGAGCATCTTCTCCTTCTCCAGCTGCATCAGGTGGCACTTCAATCTTTAGGCTCTCAAGTCCATGGAACTAGGAAGTGAAACAATAAAATGTATGTAGATGTCAACATTTGAATGAATCACATTACACCTTTGTTATATGATCAAAATATAGTAGGAAATTTCGCGAAATATATCTCCGTTTTTTAACTATGTTTCTATACTTAGCGATATACCAACTAATATGTAAAATATAAGGTGCTATCGGAAATTTATTTGGTACCTCGGTCTAAGATTATATTGTTTTTTCTAATATAACCATAAAAAATTTTCATTATTATTTATAACTTATACAAAAATCAACTAATTGACCGATCGATATATACATGATATTAGTCAATAATCGAATCGAAAATTGATTAATTCATAACCTAAAAATGACCATTATACCATCCCTAAGAAAGATGTGTACAATGAACACGTTTAAAATGTATGGAAGTTATATCAGTGTTATACCGCTCATAATGCTAAATATCAATTGTGACTAGAATACCGTATCGAAAAAATTTTTTATACCGATTGAGATAGGTACGAACGGTATCGATCGGTATGACTTCATTGCTGAAATGATAACAGCAAAAATAATATCTCAAATTCTTTGAGTTAACACATACAAAGTTCCTATGGTGACGTGGCATTCTTTAAAGAAATTGAGAGTAGAAAAACCACATCCTTTTCTTAATGACATGTGTCAAATACCCAACAAAGAGGCAGCTATAAGTCACCTTCATTATGTTGGCGCTCATCCTTTGCACATGGAATTTATCTATTAACATACATGTTTTCATATTATTCGTAATTCAATAACGGGTCTAGATGATATGATCGGATGATATATTGATCGATAATAAATTTGATTTTTTTATATATTTTTTAAAAAAATTAATTATTTTTTATGTTCTGACACGATAAAAATCTGGAATCTGACCATATAACTCGATACCGAATTGTGCCATAAAATACCTGTATTTTTATGATTTCATCATATTTGTTAAAACCAAATATTGCATCATCATGGTTTTAAATGACTAATTTACTCTTAATTATAAAAATTATAATATGATTATATTTATTTTTGATCATATAAATATAATCATACTTCTATCGCATGTACCGACGAAGTCATGTTTACATTAGATTTGTTGCGCTCGATAAGAGTTTCAAAAAGATATGTTATGGATCACACATCTGATCCTAGTTAAAAAGTTATCGTATAAATAATATGTGTTTATTATTTGAACCACAATGAAGTCAATTTCATAATAAATAAAATTTGTTTACGAGTGTGATTATGCCAACAATAATGTATTGTATATCATAAGAACTCATTCTAAAGCTATTTTATAAAAAATGTGGATCAATTATACTAAAAATACGAGAAATTGGCATATTAGTTCCTAATGTTTCATAGTTTTGATAAATTTAAATCCCCATAGTTTTTAAGAGCGTATTTAATCTATAAATTTAAGATTTTGACAAATCGGATTTTCTAACTTTGCACATTTGATAAATAAGATCATGAAAATAGTAAAATCGATCTCTAAAATTTGATTTTAATAAATATATTAATTATCAAAATTAAAAATTTTAGAGATCAATTATTTTATGCATAATATATTTTGAAACTAGTTTTGTTAAAAATAAAAGCATGTGGATGTATTTTATAATTTTTTAGTGATAAAAAGTACACGAAGAAATTTGACTGATGTTTAAGGGTAAAATGGAGAAAAAAATTTATGGAATTGGAAACGTGCGCAGGCGGCGCATTTTAAGCCACACCATGGGCCCACCCTTGCCTCTGGCTCTGGGTAGAGATTTGCGAATTTTAGCCTTTCACTCTCATTCGACTTAACTTCACTCTCTTCTTTATATTCACGCATTGACTCCCCCCATTCATCTCCCTCTGTGTCTTCTTCCTGTGGAGTGCTGTAAATAAGAGACACTCACTCAGTTCTTTATCTTATACCCATTTTGCTTCTTCAGGTTTTGTAAGTTTCGAGAAATGGATCCACCTGTAGTTAACGAATCATCATTTACTGCAGCACCCAGCCATTCTTCGTATAGTTTTGCTGCCGAAGTGTCAACTCCGATGCGCGCCGGAGGACCAGGTCTAAGAATGGCGGCCGGAAGCGGTGGAGGAGGAGGAGATTGCTCTCTTGAGGAGTCAACTGTAACGGACCATAGTGGCGGTGGAAAGCGCCGTAGAGATTCATGGAATTCATTCGACGATTGGTCTTCAAAGCTTGTGCCAACCAGTAACCCTAATCAAGATTTGGTAAAAAAATTCAATTTTTCCCCCTTTACGTTAAAAAAATTTGATTCTAGGGTTTTCATGTTTTCAAAGATGAATGTGAAGCGGAAAAAGCCCTCAAAATTGAGCGAAGAAAATGGGGGTTCAAGAACAGAAGGTGAAGAAAACACAGGCTTAAAAGCTAAGCTTGATCCACCTAAGGATTATATCCATGTTCGTGCAAGAAGGGGTCAAGCCACAGATAGCCATAGCCTTGCTGAGAGAGTAAAGAAGAAAATCTTCATTAACAATTAACAATCAAAGCTTGATTCTTACAGTCTCTGTTCTTCTTTGTACAGGCTCGAAGAGAAAAGATAAGTGAAAGAATGAATATCTTACAAGACTTAGTACCAGGATGCAACAAGGTAATTTTAAACTGTGTATTAACATTTGGGAATTCGAATAACGAAAGCTTGAGTTATTACTGTACAGATAATAGGAAAAGCTCTTGTTCTAGATGAAATTATTAACTATATTCAATCTTTACAGCGCCAAGTAGAGGTATAACTCATTTTTAACTGTGATTATCTCCTGGTTTGTTGTTTAAATTTGATTTTATATGTTTTTTCAGTTTCTGTCTATGAAGCTTGAAGCTATTAACGCGACACTGAACCATACAATTCATGGTTTTCCTTAGTAAAGATGATGATTTTCTGGACTGGGTTTGTTTTTTACCAGTAGGAATATTCGTTGCAGCTCATATTTGATGTAATGGGGAATGATGCTTGTGGTCCAGTGAAGTTCAAAGGAAGGAGACGACTGCTGATTGGCTGACTGGTTTCTTTCTTACATTGCGTTTTAGCTCTTGTAAAAAAATGGTGTTAGTTATTTTTATGTGTTTAACTACTAGAGCAGGCCCAATTATAATGGGCCGCATTGATGGTCCAGTTCTATATAAGCCCAGGCTCAAATTATAATAGGCATTCATTGATGATCCAGTTCAATATAAGCTCAGGTGTAAATTATAATAGGCCACATTGATGGCCCAATTCTATATAAGCCTAGGCCCACATTATAATAGGTCATTTAGTGATGGTCCAGTTCTATATAAGCCCTGGCCCAACTAATAGGCCATTCATTGATGGCCAGCTTCTATATAAGCCCAGGCCCATATTTTAATGGGCCACTCATTGATGGTCCAGTTCTATATAAGCCCTGGCCCAACGTTTAATAGGCCACATTGATGGTCCAGTTCTATATAAGCCATTCACGTTGGGTGTTCACACAAACGTTTAACTATAGTGTTTTGTGAAGTTAGCGCCAATGTTTTAAATTTTCGTTATACTAGAAATTTTAGAAATATCGATTCTGATCGGTATTTTGACAAAATACCGGTCATTACGAGTTTTGAGTGGATCGTATCGGATCTAACTTGTTGGATTTAGGAAAAAATGAGATATGAAAATTTATAATTATTGTATTCATATTTTTACGAATTACAAAGAATACAAATTGAAAATAGTTAAAAAATTGTGCATTTTGTCTAAGTTAATAATCTAATTTATTTTATTATTACAGTACATATTCGATATATACGATACATATCTGATATACCGATTCATGACCTTATCTAGTATACCGATCGGTACCGGTTTTTAAAACATTGGTTAGTGTACAAAATTACGATTTTAAATGTAAAGTATATTTTAAAATTATGTGAGATTGATAAAATTTGAGATTTAAGTATAATAAATTTATATTGATTTGACAGAATAAATTAAAGTTATATATATGTCTTTGATTACCAATATTCTATATGATAATATATAATNACTGTGTATTAACATTTGGGAATTCGAATAACGAAAGCTTGAGTTATTACTGTACAGATAATAGGAAAAGCTCTTGTTCTAGATGAAATTATTAACTATATTCAATCTTTACAGCGCCAAGTAGAGGTATAACTCATTTTTAACTGTGATTATCTTCTGGTTTGTTGTTTAAATTTGATTTTATATGTTTTTTCAGTTTCTGTCTATGAAGCTTGAAGCTATTAACGCGACACTGAACCATACAATTCATGGTTTTCCTTAGTAAAGATGATGATTTTCTGGACTGGGTTTGTTTTTTACCAGTAGGAATATTCGTTGCAGCTCATATTTGATGTAATGGGGAATGATGCTTGTGGTCCAGTGAAGTTCAAAGGAAGGAGACGACTGCTGATTGGCTGACTGGTTTCTTTCTTACATTGCGTTTTAGCTCTTGTAAAAAAATGGTGTTAGTTATTTTTATGTGTTTAACTACTAGGCCAGGCCCAATTATAATGGGCCGCATTGATGGTCCAGTTTTATATAAGATCAGGCTCAAATTATATGAGGTCATTCATTGCTGGTCCAGTTCTATATAAGCCCAGGCCCAAATTGTAAGAGCAATTCATTGTTGGTCCAGTTCTTTATAAGCCCAGGCCCGATGTCTAATAGGCCACATTGATGGTCCAGTTCTATATAAGCCCAGGCCCAAATTATAATAGGCATTCATTGATGATCCAGTTCAATATAAGCTCAGGTGTAAATTATAATAGGCCACATTGATGGCCCAATTCTATATAAGCCTAGGCCCACATTATAATAGGTCATTTAGTGATGGTCCAGTTCTATATAAGCCCTGGCCCAACTAATAGGCCATTCATTGATGGCCAGGTTCTATATAAGCACAGGCCCATATTTTAATGGGCCACTCATTGATGGTCCAGTTCTAAATAAGCCCAGGCCCAAAGTTTAATAGGCCATTCATTGATGGTCCAGTTCTGTATAAGCCATTCACGTTCGGTGTTCACACAAACGTTTAACTATAGTGTTTTGTGAAGTTGTGAAGTTAGCGCCAATGTTTTAAATTTTCGGTATACTAGAAATTTTAGAAATACCGGTTATGATCGATATTTTGACAAAATACCGGTCATTACGAGTTTTGAGTGGATCGTATCGGATCTAACTTGTTGGATTTAGGAAAAAATGAGATATGAAAATTTATAATTATTGTATTCATATTTTTACGAATTACAAAGAATACAAATTGAAAATAGTTAAAAAATTGTGCATTTTGTCTAAGTTAATAATCTAATTTATTTTATTATTACAGTACATATTCGATATATACGATACATATCTGATATACCGATTCATGACCTTATCTAGTATACCGATCGGTACCGGTTTTTAAAACATTGGTTAGTGTACAAAATTACGATTTTAAATGTAAAGTATATTTTAAAATTATGTGAGATTGATAAAATTTGAGATTAAGTATAATAAATTTATATTGATTTGACAGAATAAATTAAAGTTATATATATGTCTTTGATTACCAATATTCTATATGATAATATATAATTAATAAAATAATTAGAATTGTGTAGGATAAAATTATTCTATCAAAATGATATGATAATTTTATATAATTTTCATGGTGCTGCCTTCCCTTTAAACTCGAAATTATATTCATCATCTATTAAATTTATCGAATGAGTCAATTTACACGGGGATTGTTCACAAAACAATTATTTTATTTCTACACATCTTTTATAAACTAATTCAAATGATATCTCATTTCGAATTTCAAACGTGGGATAATAATGAGTATTTGAATATACTTTTGATCTATGTTTAAATCGCGGTTCAACCGGTTCGATCTTGAACTGCTTATTTACCTGTTCAAATTGAATTGTTTTAGTGTTTCATTTTCATATTTTTTAATATCTTTTCTTTACTTCAAATTTTCAATCTTAATTTTTTTTGAAATTTTATTACTTACAATATTCATAATATATAAAATACTTTCAATTATTTGCAACACAATAAATTATTAATATTATAAAAATTATGATATAATTAAATCTTTTTAAAGTTTATACGATTTAAACCGATTTGAACCGCTTCTTAGTGAATCAGATATTTTCCGGTACGATAAAAATGACCCATTTAAAAAAATAGCTTTTAATTATTCCTTGTGCCACTAGTTTTAAATGGGTTCAGGACAATCACGATTCATAAACAAATCTTCACATTCAGACAAAAAGCACAACTTTAAAGCACAATTCAGACCACATGCTCATAATTTGGTCCAAGTTTGAAGCTTGTTTTGTAATTAAATAATGGCGTAAAACGAGTGAGATGAAAAGTTGTTTTCTTCCCATAAAATTAAAAAAAACAAAGTTCAAAGAAGATAACCCAATTAGAATTCGAAACGTGAAATTAGAATGATGAAGTATTGGGTCCAATGAGTCCAAGATCAATGGAATCTCGATTTTATTTATGAGAAAATTGTGTAATTGGTCCATAATATTTAAAATAGTGTAAATACGATACCATCAAAATTTGTAAATTGCGCGAGAAACCTCGAAGTTTCAAATCCATTAAAGAATGACTTTCGAGTGAATAGTAGCGGTTTTCGTCTATTTTCGTATAAGTGCTTTTAGTAGTTATGCGTTATTTTAAAAATTTCCAAAGTATGTAGACATAATCATTAAATCTTTTCAAGTTTAATGAGTCAAATACAAACTTTAGAGACGTTTAAAATATTAACGAGTATAAAGATCAAATATAAACGGTTTTGGAAGTTCGGGAAACAACCATGCAATTCTTAAACTTCGAGGACATAGTGTTTACAACATTTAAAAGTTGAGGGGTCAACGATACACATTATATCAATTTCGCACACATTATATCAATTTCGGGAGTTTTATATGCAATTTACAAACTTTGGAGACACTGTTTTACACTATTATAAAGTTTGTGAGCTAATTACAAACTTCATTCATTTGTTTATATACAAAACCGAACCACACAACTGAGAAACTCTTTCACTCATGAAGAAGAAGAAGAAGAAACCCTAAAAATGAAAGAAGACAGATGTAGAGTTATGGCGTTATGGCGTTTCAAGTTGAAGCAATAATTGCGGGGAATCAAGCTTCATGGTCCGATTTTTCAAGTTAAAAAGTTACAGCGTGTGTATATGTTTCTGGTTTGTGAAGATGGAGTTTCTATATGAGCAAGTTCGTTCTCGTTCTCGTTCTCGTTCTCGTTCTCGTTCTCGTTCTCGTTCTCGTTCTCGTTCTCGTTCTCGTTCTCATTCTCGTTCTCATTCTCATTATGTGTTTTTCTTGTTAGATAAATTACATTGATCTTGTTATGATTTCCGTTTAGAGGTACGAATAGTTACTGAATTTCGATTTGTATTAATAGTAAAGATCCGGTTTTTATTTTAGTTGTTTGTGGAGACAATTTATAGCGGAAAATAAATGGACACTGACGATTTTACATGTAAAACCTCAAAAGCAACGCGAAAAAAGCGATAGTGTCGTGAAGAAAACTTCCTTGGCCAATTCAATATATCAAGGATCGATAGTCACAAAGAACGTACAAAAAGGGCGACAAGGATGCAATCGTAGAGAACTAGTTAACAAAATGGGATGATATGAGTCTAGGTGCTAAGTGTCGAAATCTGGTATTTGTCGTGTCTTTCTATTGGAGGAGTTGATATTTACGGGATGTTGAGAGACTATATAATCCTCTTTCGTTTATTGTTTCATGCCCTTCCGTTATCATATTCACAAAAATATAGAACTTCCATTAGGAAGCAACCATGAATACCACCAATTTCCTTAAGTCTTGCGGATCATCCGACGTGTTGAAACTGTTCCAGTATCAAAGGGACCGATCGTACAAGGACCGCTCCTACACTATGACAATTCAACATTCGAATTCTCTTTTGGGACTCGCTACTTTCAGTTTGAGATAAACCGCATCCTTGTGATGAGCTCTCTATACAGGTTGAGTCTTTTCATGGTACTCGATTAAAGGATTCCTATAAGATCTTATCTAATGTTTCGGCAAGTTATATCTTTAATGAAAATACATGATTCTCAGATGAAAGATAATGACTTTTGGATGAAGAGTCGTGATAATTGAATGAATAGTGAAGTTTATTCATCCAATCCGACTTTTCTATAAATAACATTTTTTATCTTCATTTTTCATTTGAATATTACAAAGATAATCTTGAAATAAAGGTACTATGAATTCTACACGTCTCAAACTTTGTTAATTCTTTCGTTTTATAATCCACGTTTCTTTATTCAAGAAAAATGTCTTATTTCAATACGAAAAATAGAAATTGTCTTGTTTAAAAGAAAATTAATATTGAACTTACTGATTAATATTTGACAATGGTAGGAATGGAATTGTACTAAAATTGGATTAAACCAAAAGGATTAGTGGTTAAATATGTTGGATTTGCAGTTCCAAAGATTTACAAGAACTGGAGCTTGCTCCCAGATTCTACTTCTTATGTATTGTTGTTTTGTAGGTTATGAATAACACTGAAGAATTACATGGAACCGGAGGAAACCACGAGGATCAGGAAACACCCTTGACCCTTTGTTCACTATGAAGAATCTTTTACAGGGATGTGTTTACACAGATTACACTCAATGTTTGATTTTTAAATCAACCAGAAATCTGATCATTTGGCACCAAATCATAGTAGCTTTATAAGGTTTGTAGCCGGTGAGAATTTCTCCCTCTCCTTCTTGTAGATTTGCTTTCTCGAAGTGGTACGTTTCACAAGTGTTCATGATATTATCCGCAATTGTATTTGCCCCTTATATAGAAGTTGTTTTCCTCCATGAATACCTTTTACAGTTTCTCTCGTTGATTTTTGGTTTCTTGGGCAGTGGATAGGAGGCTCATTTTCTTCACCTTTGACAAACGGGCTGACTTTATAGGCCTGCAAAAGAAATACTTATATTAATTTGTATTTAACATGTATTGGCCTTACAAAATACAAGTTCTCTTATACAAACAAATGAGTTAAGGGGACAATGTTGTATTGTTGCAAACGAATCGAATTGAATGTTTTTTAAAATTCGAGTTATACTCAAAATCAAGTAAATTTGGTTAGAATTAGAAAAATGGGGAATTAGTTTTGGAGGTTAGCTCATGTTCGATTGATTTCAGGGTTCGATTTACTGAATATATATATATATATATATATATAATATTATTAGAATATGCCAATTCGGTCCACAAACCTCGAACTAGTTCAAAAAATGTTCGTTGTTCGGATCCTTAGGATTTCGAATTCCATTTCAATTCTACTCGATTCATTTCTAGACCTATAATTCATTATGTTGAATATCGACTGGTACGTGAAATAATGGATGATATTTGCATTTATCAAATATTAGATTATAGGTTGTATGTATTTTATTATGAGTCTCACTCTAAAATAATAATAATAAATATTTTGTAATTTTTAAAAAATTACAAAATTGGTCCGTTGTACCAAACCAAAGTGAATTGTGAGTTGATATGAAAAGATATACAATAAATTTCAATATTTATAATTCTTTAAACCTATATATATTTATATTTAAAATGTATATATAATTAGATTATTAGATTATCACTGGTTAATTAATAGCAGAAATTTTATGAAAAAAATCAAACTTATTGGCCCATTTTCTTGTTACTGGACTTCTATTTAGTTAATTAACGGGCCTTGATGATATGGCCCAATACATTCATCAAACCGGAACAATCGAACCGTTCATTCAGTGTCTTGATTTCATGACCCTCTCCGGTGAACTGTGAAAGATTCAGCAGCGCCGCCGTGCACGTCGATCATCACGGCGGCGTAGCGTAAACGCAACATTTGCCAATTCTACTAGAAAAATCCTCCCTGGCTTTATTTAACGTCGTTTTCCTAAAAAGAATTACAGTTTGTTATTGCTCCCAGAGACATCCAGTTTGTATTTGCGAAAAATTGAAGTTAAAACAGGGTTTCAGACACGTCATTCTACGGGCTTCTGCTACTTCAATCTGAGCCAGCAAATGCTTACCCAAATTTCTGGAAAACTACTCTCCCGGCTACTGAATGAGCGCCCGCCCATCTCTATAATCAAGCAAATTCACGCCCAGATAATCACTCAAAGAAGTAGTTTCCACGCTCTTTCATTGATTAATTCGCTCATCCATTGCTACCTTCACTGCAATCAAATCAGCGTCGCCAGAATCCTGTTTGATGAATATCCATCAAGTTCGCCGCCTAACCTACTATGGAATCTGATTATCAAGGCATACTCTAAGCTTCAGGATTGTTCAGATCCCATCACTCTGTTTCGTAGAATGATTGCTACTCAAGCTCTACCCGATAAGTACACTTTCACTTATATGTTCACTTCGTGTGCTCACCAGCCTGATCTCAACTGTGGAGAGATTCTTCATGGTATGTCGATAAAACTTGGTTCTTCATCGAATCTATACGTAGCTAATTCATTGATCAGTTTATATGCTGCTTTTGCAATGGTGAATGAAGCACACAAAGTGTTCGATGAAATTTCTGAACCAGACATCTTTTCATTAACTAGTTTACTTTGTTCTTATACAAAGAAAGGAAGCATGGACAAAGCTTGTGAACTCTTCAGCAAAATACAAATAAAAAACGAAGTCTCTTGGTGTGTAATAGTTTCTGGTTTTGTTACCTCTAGAAGATACACTGATGCACTCACATATTTCCATATGATGCTATCTGAATTCAAGCCAAATGAAGCTTCTCTAGTACTTGCTCTCACAGCCTGCGCTCATCTTGGTTCCTTGGATCAAGGTAACAAAATCATTGCTTATATCGCAAAGTATCAAATTCCGCAAACTTCGAACATTACGACTGCTGTTATTGACATGTACTCTAAATGTGGTTGTATTGATCTAGCTTATGAATTTTTCAGCAAGTTTAAAACAAGGGATTTGCATGTTTTTACAAGTATGTTATCTGGTTTATCAATACATGGCCTTGGCAAAGAAGCTTTACTACTTTTTCGGCTAATGTTATCCGAAAATTTGAACCCGAATAGCATTACAATTCTCGGTGTCTTGAATGGATGTAGTCATGCTGGTCTTTTGTCACAGGGAACTTTTATATTCTACAACATGAAGAACTTGTGGGGAATTACTCCGAAAATCGAGCATTATAGTTGTTATATTGATTTGCTTGGCCGTGCAGGTTTATTATCAAAGGCATTTGGGATACTAAGATCCATGAACATGACTCTTGATGCAGTCATTTGGAGGTCTCTTCTTAGTTCATGTAGAATACATAGAAACTTGAGTTTCGGGGATCGAGTAACGAAATATTTACAGCAAATATACCCGCAAAACGTTCATGGATCTATAGTTCTTCTATCCGATCTCTGTGCCGGGGTAGAAAAATGGGATAAGCTTGCGGAATTAAGGAAGACAATGTACCAACAGAACAATGTAGTAGATATTGGATTCAGTCGAGTCGAAGTTTGTAAACCGTAAAGTTTCGAGTTTCGGATTCTTATAACTATCCCGAGAGAAGCAAGATTTGGAAGTTATAGTGTGCAGAAGATATGAGGAAACCGTATAGTTTCGAGTTTCGGATACTATCCGAAGAGAAAGAAAGCTTTGGAAGATATATATACATGGGAAAAGTTCGGTGAACTAAGAAATTATAGAATTTGGTTAAAATTATGACATGAGTATATTGCATAGAATTTATAAGTGGATATGATATTATAAAAAAATTGAAAAAATTATTTAATAGGATATTAAATTTTATTTAATATAAAAAACTAAATTATATTCATTTTTCAATACGAGACAATGTTATATTTTAACAAACTATATAGAGTTTAGTTTGTAAATTTATGAAACAAGACAAATCTTAACATGGGTATTTTTGCCTTAATGCCACGTAGGATTGAATTGTCCAGGTCAGGAGTTTCATGAGCATCCATTGTTGTGAAGGATGAAGCTAGGTGCAGTGAAGTGAGATCACTTTTTAGTGAAGTCACCATCTCCTAAATTCCCGTGGCTTGGTGACCTTTTATCTGCCCGAATACGTCATCATAGTTGTACAGTACAACATCGGGCTTTTAGTTTTTTACTGACCCGCAACGACGTCGTTTTTGGACTTTTTCTTTTATTTGCTTTGCTCCTTCCCCTATCTCGCTTAACTCTGTTGTTTCCTCTCTATATCTAATCGAAAAAAAGTTGCGTTTTCTGTTTTCTTTGCCCTATGCCCCTTGGGCTTGCCCACGGAGAATTATTGTACGCGGAGTTATGGGTGTCAAGTATGATTCTTGCTGGGGTTGAATTTTTCTATTTTTCGGTTTTTTATTGCTGAATCAACGCTGTGTAATGTTCCGATCTGAAGTTTTCTTTCGATTTTTCAGGGTTTGGATCGGAGAATTTGAAGAATGAAATGGAGTCGATTAGTTAGGGTTTCTATCTACTTGGAGCAATTTTAGGGTTTATTCCGTGTTTGCTTAGTAGAACTTCGTTGAATTGGAGAACTATCTTAAAGGTGCTTTTTTGCTAATTGGTTGTGGGTGTGAGGAAGAATCTAGCAATTTGGCGAAATGATGTGTTTTTCGCCGGGAAACCGGGGGTTTTAGTCAAGTGTGAAGCTTGAAAGGATAAGATTTGATGTTTGAAATTTGGGTCCAAGGTGATGCCAAATTTTGGGAAAATGCTAAAGAACAACTCTTATTATGCATGGGAGCGTTCAGCGGGAGAACACAAGTTGTAGGAGTTCACGAATTTCTTGTAGTCGGCACATGCGGTCAGTCCCTCCCTTGGTGACGAAGAAAAGTTCTCTGGTTATTGACGGTGATCACAATTTATCTCTTACTTCTTCTACCGTAACTACTTCCAGTAGTGATTCGTTCCTCAAGGTAATGATCTGCTGGGTTCTTTAATTTTGTTCTATCTGTGGGAGTTTTGGCTATTTTTATGCCCACCCATTTTGAATAATTTACTCTGCCTTCCTTGCGGTGTTTGGTTGCCTTTGGTTTTTTGGTGATGACTGTACTTATATTCAGAAAACGACTCATTGTGAGATTTCTGCTTCTCTATCACTGGATAATTACATACACAACTAGTGTTGGTCTTTTGTCCTAATTTCCATGAAGAAGCGTTTCTGAGCTTGATAACTGATTAAAGACAACTTTTATGCTGGTTATTTGGTTAACTTCTTATCACTAACATCAATTTTTTTCCTTTATTTAATTTCTTATCGAATCACTGGTATTTGTTTTTTTTCCTTCTTGCAGGACGGTCGTAAAATTTGTGTTGGTGATTCTGCCCTTTTCAAACCAACTCAGGATTCTCCACCTTACATTGGTTTGATCCGTTGGCTGAAATATAGCGAGGAGAATCATTTGAAACTAGGTGTAAATTGGCTTTATCGACCTTCTGAAATAAAACTTGGTAAAGTCACTCTTGTTGAAGGCGAACCAAACGAGATATTCTATTCATTTCATGAGGACGTGATTCCTGCTGAATCACTACTTCATCCTTGTAAAGTTGCTTTTCTTCCTAGAGGTGTGGGACTTCCAGCTGGGACATCATCATTTGTTTGTCGACGTGTATACGACATTACTAACAAATGTTTGTGGTGGCTGACAGATCAAGACTATGTTAATGTGAGTTTTTTTTATCGTGACGTAAGAAAAAAACTTCAACTTTTATATTCTCGAGTAGTTCGGGCATTAGGAAGGGTTTGTTTTTTTGAAACACATTGATTTTTTGTATAAATTTCATCCTAATTTTGGTCATTAATATCATCTTACAGGATCGACAAGAACATGTAGATCAGCTTTTGTATAGAACAAGGGTAGAAATGCATGCACCTTTGCAATCTGGTGGTCGTTCTCCAAAGCAAGTTAATGGTCCTACATCATCTTCACAAGTGAATTCAGCATCTGAAAGTGGTCATAATAATACCGTTATCTCTTCGCATTCTCAGATGAAAGGAAAAAAGAGGGAAAAATTGGATCATGGTACCGAATTAGTAAAAAAGGAACGCTGTTCAAGAAGTGATGATAATGATTCTATTCAATGCAGAACAGAAAGTAATTTGAAATCCGAAGTTGCCAGGATAACTGATCGAGGAGGACTTGTTGATTTAGATGGTGTTGAAAAGCTTGTTCAGTTAATGCAACATGACAAAACAGAGAAAAAAATGGATTTGGGTTCTCGTTCCATTCTTGCCGGTGTTATGGCCGGGACCGACAGAACCGAATGCCTGAACCGGTTCGTGCAGCTTAGGGGACTGCCCGTATTTGATGAATGGCTTCAAGATGTGCATAAAGGAAAGATTGGTGATAGCAATAGTTTAAAAGACTCTAATACAGTTGATGAGTTCCTTTTGGTTTTGCTTCGTGCATTAGACAAGCTTCCTGTAGATCTTCAAGCCCTTCAAATGTGCAACATCGGCAGATCTGTGAATCATTTAAGAACGCATAAGAACTCGGAAATTCAGAGAAAGGCAAGAAGTTTAGTTGATACATGGAAGAAGCGTGTCGAAGCTGAGATGATTACTAATGAAGCTAAATCTGGTTCCGCACAAGCTGTTTCCGGGTGGCCTTCAAAATCTCGGATAACTGAAGCTACTCATAGTGGAAGTAGAACTCCCACTTCCTCTGATGCTGCAATAAAAACCTCAATAACCCAAACCACTCTTTTGAAAACTAATTCAGCTAGGTCTTCTCATGTGGATAGTAATGTTAAGTCCACAACTTCATCTCCAGGACATGGTAAAGCTGCGCATTCGCCATTATCGGTTAAAGATAGTATCGTAAAAGTCCCTATTGTGGCTTCTCCTGATGCCCCTATTATCAGGGAAGATCGAAGCAGTAGTTCTAATCAGTCTTCATCAGGTAAAGATGAAGCAAAGAGTACAGTGACCGGTGTAGTGACTGTGAATAAAATGTTCGTTGCTGCAAGTCGAAACAGAAAAGAAAGCGGTTTTCCCGGGATTGCAGGTACAGTTCAGAAAGAAATGAGTTTAGTACGAAACTCTTCGAAGAGTAAAAATGTATCTTTAGAGAGAAGTAATCATTCTGCCTCAAGTACAGAAAAAGTACTCGATTTATCTGCCACTGAAGGCAGTATTCAGAAGCTAATTGTAAAGATTCCAAATGGGGTGCCCAGTTCGGCTCAAGGCTTCTCTGGTGAGCCTCGAGAGGATTTTGCAAATACGAGTAGTCGAGTATCATCACCTGAGCAATTTGATCGTGCTTCAGAGAAATCAGATTTGCATCCTTCTAATGTTGCTTCGGAGATTAATGATGCAAAAGATGTACAAACTGTATCTGCTGAGACTTCTACGGCACCTCTTGATCCTCCTGATGAAGGCAAAAGTATGATGACAGACTCGAGAAAATTAAATCCCGTAAATCCGACAAATTCTTTGAAGTCTAGCAAAATGCATCATGCATCTTCCTTCAGTCCCATGAATGCTTTGATGAGCTGTGTGAAGTATTCCGAAGCAAATTCGTCACTGTCAATGGACGATGATGTTGGAATGCATTTGCTTGCCAGTGTGGCTGCTGGTGAAATATCGAGATGTGATTTGGTCTCACCTACGGAATCTACAGAACGAAGTACACCTGCTGTGAAGGACTCTTTGCCCGATGATGAGGCACGGTCTAAATCTATTTCGGAAAATAATGTCACTGCACTTCAAGGCCGGATTATTGATGATTCTGAACGTGATACTACAAAACCGCGTGTCTTCGATAGTATGGCAAAAGAAACTTCGGTCGATGCAAAACCTGCTTCATCTCATGCTTATGGAGATTTAATCATATCAGATGATAATAAACTCTCAGTGCCTTCAAATACAGATACAAGGAGCAAAGTCGGGATTAAGCGGGAGAACAGTGAGAAGTCAAAGGATAATATATGTACCATTTCTCCGAAAAGCACGGTTTCTGCTGAGAAGTTACAAGAAGGTGAATTTGCTTCGGGTAGTGTTAAAGAGAAGTGTACTTCAAGTTACAGTGGGACGAATGGTATCTTGGATGTCAAAATATGCGGTTTCAATGGTAAATCTTCTGTGCAACAAGCTAAAACTGAAAATTTAAAGGCAACAGACTCCAAGCCGATTGTCGAGAGTACATCATCTCATCCGTTTTGTGAAGGTGATAACAAAAATGATGCGACCGATGAAAAGCCGGCATTTGTTACGAGTAACGGGAACAATGTAGTAGAATCCGGTGACAAGGTTACTGATATTTGTGCAAGTCGACCCGATGGATTGAATTTCGACACTAAAATGGACAGAATATCAACAGGTATGTGCCTATCTAGCAATGAAGAAGGAGTTGATATCCAAAGCAAGAAAAAATTAGAACATGCTCCAGAATTACGAGGCTCTGATTCTTTAAGCGTTCAACCGAATGAATCGCAGAATTGTTCTGGAGCTCCAATTTTTGCTCAGGCTTCTAGTTCCGCAGGTTTGCCTGAGATAGATGCGAAAGTAGAATTTGACTTGAATGAAGGTTTTAATGCCGACGAAGGAAAATATGGAGAACCGATCAGCTTGGGATCCTCTAATACCACTACTACGGTTCATATGATGAATTCATTAGCATTTTCTGTGAATCCTATTACAAGCAGTCATTCTAGTTCAATTACAGTAGCTGCTGCTGCAAAAGGCCCTTTTGTTCCTCCAGATGATTTATTGAAAAGCAAAGGGGAATTTGGGTGGCGAGGATCTGCTGCTACAAGTGCATTTCGACCCGCTGAGCCTCGAAAAGTTACGAAAAGTTTAACAACGCAAGATGATTCCTCGAGTAAGCAGGCTCGTATTACATTGGACATCGATTTGAATGTACCCGATGAAGGAGTTCTTGAAGAAATGGCTTCTCAACATGTTTTCGGTATGAAAACTGGTTTTCTCAACGAACCGTCGGTATCTGGATCTTTCCGTGGCTCGGGAGGACTTGATCTTGATCTGAACAAAGTGGATGATGCTGGTGACATTGGAAATTTCTCCCAAAGCAGTCATCTTAAACGCAAGATAGCTTCGGTGCAGCTTAAACAGTTCGATGGCTTAGCTTCACTCGGAACACGAAAAGATCTCGATCTAAATGACCGTCCCGGAACAGTCGATTCTAACATAGATCATTATTCAGTTCATCAGCAAATCAAACTTGGTATTCCATCTACTGGTCTTCGAATGAACAGCCCCGGTCAAGGAAGCTTCTCGTCCTGGTTCCCACCCGGAAACTCGTACTCGACAATCGCAATACCGTCAATGTTCCCGGAACGAGTAGAGCATCCATTTCCGGTATTCCCTCCAAATGCTACAACAACACAAAGAACATTTGGTCCTTCAAGTGTTATGCCATTCACTCCAGAGCTTTACCGAGGCTCCGTATTGTCATCTTCTCCGGCAGTACCTTATCCATCGAACACATTCCAGTTACCCCTTTTCGCATTCGGAGAAACGTATCCTTTACCGTCAGTCGGAACAACATCTTATGTAGATTCAACATCTGGTGCAAGACTATTTGGACCTCAAGCAGTTCATTCACAGTTACTTCGTCCCGTTCCACCGCAGTTTCAAAGATCTTATATGATTCCGTCACTTCCCGAGAATACGAACAACGCGAGATGGGGTCGACAAGGGTTCGATTTAAACGCAGGACCTGGAGCAATAGAAAGCAATGAAGCAAGAGAAGAAATGTTTCAAATATCATCATCAGGACAAAACTCTTCATTACAAAATTCACAAGAAGATCAACAAACAAGGATTTATTCAGTATCTGGAGGTAATTTAATGAAGAGAAAGGAACCAGAAGGAGGATGGGATAATGATAGCTTTGGATCAAAGCAATCTTCATGGCAGTAAACCTGTAAGTGTTCTTTTTTTTGCTTATGTTTTTAACGCTGTGTTGCTTTAACATGCTAATAAATGGATACCCGTGTGATGTGTTTAAGGTCGAATCGATTCGAACCGAATCTCACGAGCTTCGGGAAACTTGTAGATTGTGTTTACTGGTTGATGCATCAAAAGTTGCTGTACGTTTAGAAGAAGATGATCACTTTTTCTCTTCACAAATACAATGGTGTTGTTTCTTTTAATAATTTAATGTAGGTTTTCTTTCTTCTCTTTGGATTTGGTCGATTTTAATACTTTTGGATCAATCATGTGTTTCATAGAAGAATGAAGAGCATAACCAACAAGAATTGAATTTAATTTGCTACAATGTTTTAAAAACTCCATGGAGCTAATGTATTTTTTTAATAACAAAATGAGTTCGAATAAAAATTTGAATGAATTTAAATAGTGATACTTGCTAGCAATGTTATAATCGATAGAGATTGATCCGAAGAGGATTCAAATCCGATATAGTACCTATTGAATCGATTCTTTTTAATGAATCGATTCTTTTTAATTAATCGATCGGATCACAACTTCGAATATGCAATTCAAAGGAATCAAATAGGAAATGATACTATGAATCATAGAACTATAATGAAATATATGATCAACTTAACATTTATCGAATTTGAAAAAGTCAAAAGAAATGGTTCGATCCTCTTATCTTTATTTCTCGAATTGAGAAATCCATGAATCGATATCATGATGCATTTCTATGCAAATGGTTCGTGAACAAATAAGGTGATCGGGTATGAGATAATTAGGTGATAGTTGAATTGGACAAAACAAATTGATTCAGACACAAAGGAACATGAATACAAACAAACAATAAAATTTTAGAAATATGAAAAATATATTATAATATGAACGAACATAAATACATCAAACTCAAGAGCCCCAAAAAATGTTTGAGGGTTATAGGATATTTAAGTCAACACTCAACAACAAGCTAATCAAACCATTCATTCATCATATATTGCACTAATGAGAATCTGGTTATTTTGCGCAAAATACATAAGCTATCTAAACTTACGATTTACGGCATTTTTTTTCATCGATACCGGACTTTGCGAACCGTAGTCTAAGATCTTGAAGAACATCTTCAATTTTCACTCCCCTTTGAGCTAACAAAACCATGGAATGATACAACAAATCTGCCATCTCTGAACTTGTTCTTGATAAATCCTCATTTTCCTCTAATGTTTGGCATAACTCACTTGCTTCCTCCCTTAAATAAGGTAAAAGCAACTAAAAATTGAGGCGTTTTCTAAATAAACTTGAGAATGAAGCCTTTTAAGGTAAATCATAACTTAGTGTTTTATAATGTAACCTGATTTTCGAGCAGAGTAACTCATTGTCGAGCAATAAACGTCTAGTCCAAG
>RWGZ01001553.1:0-76505 GCA_009725065.1 Utricularia reniformis
AATGGCATTTTTTAAAAAGCCCTAGATTGGTTCCCCGCTTTTAAGTTTTGATGCGGAATTCGCTGAGAATGCTTTGGTTTCCTTCTCAGAAGTGTTTTTGAAGGTTCACATTTCTTTAGATGTTTGTCCTGAACATAAGATAACTACTGATTTTGGTGGGGAAATTTTGACCTACGACGAATCTGCTCATTTTATTATTGTTGCGAGGTATCTCAGGTAGATATTGAGATCAATGGCTGATTTTATGACTTCAACGCACAGAGCCAAGTGGATTTTCACCCCTCAGGATCTTGTAATTGCTATTGCCGATGCCACACAATTATTTCGCTTCTGTTGATTAAACTAGATATCATCATTTTATGATGATTTTCGGTTTTATTTTTGTTTTCTGCAGAAAGAAAAGTACAAAGAAGTGAACAAACGGGCTAAGCAAACACTCGAGAAGGTATTTCCTTGTGCTGATATTTTTACTTGGAGCAAGTTAAGGTGTAAGTAAGTAGGGGATATTTGTGCTTAAATTTTGATGTTTGAACAACTCTGTAAAGATTGTTGAACTTGATAATACAACTCCACCTGTAAATTAGTAGTCATTTGTACTTGATATTACTCACTTCTACACCAGTATGACATTTTAAGTGATTACTGGACTTTTGTTGTGGAAGTATGGTGTTACCAGGATGGAAGTAGATGTTGACGGTTCGTTTTGTTTTGCTGAGCCTCAATGTGATGCTAAAGAGAATGGTTAGATTCCATTTCCTTGAAAGCGGCTACCTTTTTATTGATAAAATACATATATTTTACGAACTAGAGTTTTCATTTGTTTGTATGTTATAATGCAGTTGATAAGGTGGAAAAGCATTCTCGCCCTAAAGCACTCAAACCTGAAGAAGAACAACTATTGAGGGCTTTCTATGAGTTTAAAATCCAAGATGTTTGTGATGCCTTCAAATTTCCACGGAAAATACAGGTTGATGAATCTAGAAAATGTTTGTAAGCAATAAAGTACTAAAATTGCTATTGGAACTTATGTGTATTTATTTATACAGGGAACGGCACTTATTTACTTTAAGAGATTTTATTTGCAATGTTCTGTGATGGAGCATCATCCAAAGAATATAATGTATGGCTGCTTTTTTATTATTGGTGCATGTTTTTATCTGTTTGTATATAGAAAAGATAACATGTGTAATAACATTGACAACAATTGATCTTAATCTCATTCATTTGGTACGATCTAACATCGAAAAGTCCATAAGCATGTTCCCTTTTCTATTTATGTATATCTTTCCTGTGTTCTATTTTGCCAATGGTGTGATCATCAAGAAAACTGGCTACAATCCTCAGCCTTTCGAATGACTTATCGACCTGCAGGTTGACCTGCATATATCTTGCTTGTAAGTCAGAGGAAAATCATGTATCAGCAGAGGAGCTTGGGAAAGGGATTGAACAAGATCATCATATGATTCTCAATAATGAAATGCTGGTTCTTCAGGCATGCATATGGTAGTTCGTATACATTTACAATTCTCTCTATAATACATTCTTATTCATATTTATATATATGTCTGTGATTGCAGAGTCTGCAATTTGACCTTATTGTTTATGCACCTTATCGCGCGCTTGAAGGCTTTGCCTGTGACATTGAGGTTTAATGTCTCTCAATTACTTAGTTTTTTTTAATTTGATGATTCAGTTCATGCATATTGATGTTATTAATGCTTATCATATGCTTATTCCTTTTACCTTTTTCACCTTTTTCATTGGTAAAATTTACATTATAATCATTGTTTTTTTCTCATTCATATATATGTTACCTTATGAATAAGGCATTCTTAAGGTATGAAAACCAAAAGAATGTATGATTGTATGATATTTATACAATTGCGTTTTCTACGTCCTCAAAAGGGCCCTAACCCATTCATCTATCTTTTAAGTATATGGAGTTTTCCTCGTTCCTTTTTCTCATTTAGGAGTTTTTCTCATTTAGGAGTTATGTTACGCTAAAGTGCAGCAGCTAGAGATACTAAAGGTCTCGCCTCTTATCTTATCTTTGAATTTATACTTCTCTCTTTTCAACCAGTGCACTAAATATTCTTATTCTAATACTTGTTCTAAAGTTCAGTTGCTTCACAAATGGATTTATTTATACCTCTTAATTGGCTTGTTAATACCTCAGAATGTGCACGAATATGCGAAGTTAGAAGTCGATAAAATCATGCGTACTGATGCTCCTCTTCTATTCCCACCCGGTCAGGTACTAAGCAACATATTTACATTTAAGAAATTATGATCAAACCAGTCCCTCAAGTCCATTCCATGTGACGAGGGCCGTTTTATTACAGTTAGCATTGGCAGCCTTGCGCCGTTCTTTGACGGTTCACGAGCTTATCGAGTTCCAGAGGTAGCTTTACCTCATTTAAAGACATTCTTATAGTCATTAACTCCCACATAACACAGATACCTTGGAGGCATACTCTCTAAGCACCAGCAGCAGCAGATAACTCCTCATACAGTTTCCGAGATGAATGCTCGTCTTAATGCGATTGATACCCTGGTACACTTCTTCTTCGCTTATCTTTCGTAATCGCTACAATCGTAACTACCGAAACACTTTTTGGCTGTTTCACAGATAAACAAACTTGAAACACCTACTTCAAAAGATGTGAAACACATTGATAGGAAACTGAAATCTTGCTTGGATCCAAGTTTACATGAGAAGTAATTTCGTATATTTTGTTTAGGGAATTCGACTGCTTTACACTATATGATTGTTGTTCGTGTATTGCAGGAGCAGAAAACGAAAGCATAGATCGAAAGAAAGTTCGATCGAAATGCATGCTTGATAGGCTTAAGTTGGTAAGTTCTAACATTATATGCTTCATGAAATACGTGCAATCTCAACCAGCCCTTTTTCTCATGATTTTTGTAACACTTATTGGGTAAACTTGCCCGGGGCTGGAGAGGAAAGTTGGCTGATGACATTTTTAAACCATATTATAAATTATCGGTATACCATACCATTTCGTTATCTAAACAAAATATTGGTGGGTTTTAGGCAAGTTAGGTGGTTTGATTTGGAAAAAGTAGATATAATGTTTGTAGAATTTTTTATTTTTTTGTGTCGATATAAATTGAGAATCAATTAAAAAGTTGGTATTCTCACTAGGTTAATAAGTTAATATATCTGTCTCAGTTTTTAAAACATTTTTTTACCCTATATGGCACCGATTTGTTCGATCGATTCGGTGTGATTTTACACGACTTCACAAGAGCATAAGAGTCGGATTTTTGACTCGTTTTGAATTATTAAATAAAAATAAATTAAAAATATTAATTATTAGAATTTGTTGAAAGTTGCATAAAGTATAAGTTTAAAATTATAAATATTTATCAATTTATTATATAAGAAGATTTAACTTATAAAAAATTGATATCGCTTATCGATTTTATCATTTTCTCTAAAACAATCACTTTTCGGTCAATCATTGTTTGTACGAATAATTTACAAATAGATTGATAATATAAAAAAGTCGTAAAAACACATAAGATATATTTTTGATGTAGAAAAAAATCGAATCAAAGAAGAAATTAAAATGTCGTCGTTTTGTGTCAAGTGAATGTGAAAAATTGAAGATTCGGTGCCGCTTTACATTTGTTCCTTTATCCCAATTATTGGACTAACTCTTAATTAACATGTTTTTAAAAGAATAATAATGTGTTTTAACTTTTTAATATTTATTACTTTTAATTTAAAATTATTAAATATTTTAAATCGTAATTCATGGCTATATTTGGAAAGATGATTAAATTTGTGATGCCCTTAATCCTTATCATCAAATTGTCAATTTTATACCTAAATTAAAATTAAGGTGTATTCATTATTAAAAAATCTTAATTTTACTAGTATAGTAATGTTTTATATTAATTTATTCATACTTTAATAATATTCTATATAAAGATATATTATAATAATAAGATGATTATATATAATTTTATCAAATATTTTAATAACTTATTTTATTTGATCACCATTTACCATATCTCACTTTTTAACTACATTTATTATCTCATAGTTTCTTATTTATAAATCATATTTTATTTTTGATAAAATTCAAATTAGATCCAATTTTCGTATTCAACATCATGAATCTGTAGAGAGATAACATACATATACAATTGCATCACCGACTTATCTATCTAATTATTTAATGATAATAAAGATAAATTATTTATCTTCAAGATGCTTATGCAAGGTGATGACTCTTCTTCAAAGTTCAAAACTCCTAACTTATATCATAAGTCGTGAAAGTGATTTGTTCCGATACGCTTTGTAAATAAATCAGCTAGTTGTGATCGTGTCGGAATATATGGAAGATTGATAAATCCAATTTTACAATTCTCTCGGACGATATGACAATCAATCTCCAAGTGCTTGGTTCTTTCGTGAAAAACGGGATTGGAAGCAATCTGTATGGATGATTTGTTGTCACAATAAAGAAGGATTGTCTTATCCGGTTTAGCCTTTAGCTCAATGAGAAGATAAGAGAGCCATTTTATTTCACATACAGTTGATCCGAGACTTCTATATTCTGCTTCTGTGGATGAACGTGCTACGGTCGTCTGTTTCTTTGTTTTCCAAGATATAAGGGATCGATCAAAAAAGATACAAAAACATGTTACTGAACGTCATGTGTCTTTACATATAATCCAATCTGCATCACTAAATCCATGTAGGGAAATTGGATTGCTTGATGGATAAAATAAGAGTTTTTTGAATATCTAGCAATGTCATATCCTTATAATTTTTTTATTAACATTATTTTTTAAAATAATTGTATATTAGCAGTGACATGAAATTTGTTACTAAGATAGCAGTACTTTTAAACACATTGACATATATTCTCTCTTTTTAATGGTTCATGTCTGTATATATTTAGCTTAAGGGAGTAACCACTATTGCTTCTCGGTGATTATTGACGGTGGTTATCTTCTTATACCAGATACAATACAGTTTTTAGTTTTTTTGAGGAAAACTTTGGATTCCATTATGTTTGGGAGCCTTGCGTTTTCTTCTCGGTAAAGTTTGATGGTTGATTATCAACTTTTTGAGTTGAGTTTTTTGACTTTTTTTTCTGTAAATAATTTGATGAGGAATAAAGAATTAAAAAAATGAGTGTTTCTCCTTCTTAGAACATATAAAATGAACATATTTTAAAAAGTGTTATCTTTCTTTATTCAAATACTGCTATATATGTAAACATTTTCTCATCGGTGTTAATAAAGCTATACTTCAAAAAGTACTGTTAATAAAAAAATACATTAGATGCTGATAGTGATATATAATTTTTTCCCAAATAAGCCTCTAGATGGATTTCCCTTTAAGTATCAGACTGTATGTAATGCTGCTTTTCAATGATCTTCCGTTGGTGTATGCATGAATTGGCTTAATACGTGTGTAGCATGAGCCAGGTCACATCTAGTATTTAAATATAACAGTCGCCTAACAACAAGTTTTCTATATGCTCCGAGGTCGGATATGGGAATTTCTGAGGTGTTGGAAATTCGGGTGGGAGAGGAGTAGAAGAGCTTTTGGCCTCAATAAGATTTGTATCCAGAATGATGTCCATTGCATATTTACGTTGGTTGAAAAATAGGCCGTCATCAGATTGCGCCAATTCTAACCCCATAAAAAATTTAGCAGGTCCGAGGTCCTTGATGGTGAATAAAGTGTGTAAGTGTCTATTTTGTGGAGAGAGTTCTATGTAATCAAGATATCGTCGACATATACCATGAGAGCTAGGAAGTCACCTTGAGGATCATCCAAAAGAAATAAGCAATGGTCGTGACCGGATTGATGAAAACCAAATGATATGAGTTATTTAGTCAATTCGATATTATATTGACAATTTCTTTCCCTAGTATATTAATTCTTTTGATTCTAATGTAGTAAATACAATATATCAAGGTTCTATCATTTGACATTTACACCTCGGACATACTTCCTCAAAAGTATTAAATGTACTTTCTTTTACTACATCTAAATTTAATCCTCAACCTTGTGATATATGTCACTTTGCTAAGCAATAAAAATTACTTTTTCACTCTAGTTCTATTCATTCTACATCAATATTTGAACTTATTCACCTTAATATTTGAGGTCCATATAAAACACATTCTTTTCGATGAGTACATTACGTTTTTACTCTAGTTGATGACTATGGTAGAATCATTTGGACCTTTTTAATGAAACAAAAATCCCAAGATTTTCCATTCATTGAACAATTCCTAAACATGACAGTTACTCAATTTAACTCTCTTGTCAAATCTATCCTTTCCGATAACATGTTGAGTGGAGAAATCAAGAAACTAAATTTAATATTAGANCACTTCCGCAGGGAATGCAAAGAGCCAAAGAAGGAGGAGAATTCAGCATCGGTAGCGGCTGAATTTGACGATGCACTTGTACTCTGTATCGAGAGTCCAGTGGAGTCATGGGTGGTTGACTCAGGTGCATCCTTTCACTCCCGTTTTAACCAGAAGTTGTTTAAGTCTTTCAGAGCAGGGAATTTCGGGAAGGTTTATCTTGTCGATGGGAAGTTCTTGGAGATCACAGGTCGGGGTGATATACCGATTCGATCCTCAAATGGTTACTGTTGGACCTTGGAGGATGTGATGTATATACTCGGACTGAGTAAGAACCTGATATCGGTCGGACAGTTGGATTCCAAGGGGTACCGAACGTCTTTCGGGAGCGGTCGATGGAAAGTGACCAAAGGGGCTTTGGTCATTGCTAAAGGAATCAAGTCGGGAACTCTGTACGTGGAAAAACCGATCGGGCTAGATGGGGACCGATCCACTCTTACTACACTAGAGACCGATAGGTCCCATGGGGACCGATCCACGGATAACTGAAGGACGTTGCTGAAGATGTGGCACGATCGTCTTGGCCACATGAGTGAGAATGACATAAAGATCATGGCCAGGAAAGGCTTATTACCGACCTTTGAGGACAAAGAGGTTGGGTTCTGTGAAAATTGTGTGCTCGACAAACAGATGAGAGTAACCTTTACGAAGGTGAAGCGGGATCGGAAAACCAGCAAACTGGAACTCGTGCATACCGATGTGTGGGGTATGGCACCGGTCGAGTCCGTTGGAGGCTCGAAGTACTACGTCACCTTCATTGACGACTGTACCAGTAAGGTATGAGTCTATTTTCTAAAGAGGAAAATCTGATGTATTCCAAACATTCAAAAGGTGGAAAGTAGAGGTGGAGCTCAAGGCTGGAACCAAGTTGAAATGTCTGAAATCAGACAATAGGGGTGAGTATGACGTGGAGGAGTTCAGAGGTTACTATTTGGCGAACAGTATTATGCTGGAGAGATCGGTTCCTAAGAAGCCGAGGCAGAATTAAGACCAGGCGACAGATGACAATGTCGAATAAGTCACTACTGTGTTGTGGCGATCAACCAGGGAGAGGAGATCACCTGATCGGTATACTTCTGCAATGTTTCATACATTGCTGACTGAAGATGGCGAGCTACAGAATTTCCGAGAGGCTGTTGAGCCTCGTGAGCAGGAAAAGTGGGAGCTTGACATGGAGGACGAAATGACGTCCTTGTCGAAGAACAAGACTTGGGTCTTGTTGATTGCCGAAGGGACATCGGGCCTTCCTTAAATGGGTTTTCACAGGTCGATGGGTCCAAGAATTACAATACAAGATTTGTAGTCGAAGGATTCTTGCAGAAGGGAACTGACTATTCCAAGGTACTCTCACCGGTCGACCATTTGGGTGATTGAGTAAAGTGGCTGCAGAGAATCTCCATCCTTGGCGGATGGATGGGAAGACTGTTTTTCTATGGGATTTAGAGGAAGAAATGCATACCCGAGTGGTTTTAAGGTGCATTAAAATGGAAATCTTGCGGTAACTGGAAAGAACTTGTATATTGCAACAAGCTTATCGGCAGTGGCCTTGACTCCCTAAGGACTGAACGGGGACTCAAGAGAAATGAGTCAGACAACTGTTGTTATCTCCGAATGGGCAAAGATACATATATAATCCTTCTAATGTATGTCGAGGACATGTTGATCGCGGGGGGTGACATGGAGGAGATAAAACAAGTCGAGTGGGAGTTGTCGATGCATTGGAGAAGGATTTGGGACCGGTCAAGACTCTTGGTATGAGGTTCGCGAGAGAAGGGTACACTTCCCTTGTCCCAGGATAATACAAGTGATCGATCGAGTTCAAGTTGGAGACTTGAAAGCAACTGTGACACCTTTGGGAGAACACCAGAAACTCTCGAAGGAGCGGAGCCGATGGTCAACCAGGATGCCGAAGAGATGAAGAATGTGCCCTACTCTTCAGCGGTCGACAAAGATGTATGACGTGGTCTGTGCGAGACCAGACATTTACCTTGGAGTGGGAGTCGTGAGCAGGTTCATGTTGAACTGGAAAGGAGCATTGGGATGAAGTGCTCTGATTGCTACGAGACATCTATGCGGGAGCTGTGTTGCAGAGGACCGATCATCCTAACAGGGTACGTAGATGACGACTGAAGGAGATTGATAAGTATGGGGATTGATTGACGATCGGCTATACTTAGGAGATGATCGACATGGGTGTCGATCAGAGAGATCGGATGATGGTTGGTATGTGTACCGATCAGTCATGGGTACCGATCGGTAAGATCTGAAGACAGTCCGTGGTACAGCTGCTGGAAGCCGAAATTGCAAGCGTATGCTGTTTCGAAGCAGGAAATGAAATGGTGTGGCTCCAGAATTTTCTGATGGAGATTGGTCAAGGGATCGATCTAGTGACGAGGATAGTCACTGCGAAACTAGAGTTGTGCGTAGCTCTAGTTGGTCTCACCAAGTGAGTTGGTGAGCGGGGACTATCAAGAGAAGTGCATTATCGATCTCCAAGTGGGAGATTGTTAGGTGTGGAGATCGATATTGGTATCGATCAGTTACACTTGGATGATGATCGGCAATGTGGTCGATCGGGGCACACATGGAAGACAGGATGGTCGGTATTGGTACCGAACGGATGAAGACCGAAGTACGCAATACCGAAGATGACAACGGGACCGAAGTGATCGGGGTCGAGGATCGAAGCACGTCGAGGACTGAAGATATGAGATAGAGATAATCGGTCGGGGACCGAACTGATATATGGTGGGGTCCACTGGTCTAAGATATCGGCAGTTATGGAAGGATATATTGAAGGAAATAAGATCATATCAAATTAGTATATATAGACGCATATATATGATTTGATTATGGATAATCATATATGGAGATATGATCAAATATTGTGAATATTTATTTATTGCCTTAATATCTCAACCACCTCATCTATATAAAGGAGTCCTAGGGTTCATTGTCATTAGCACAATAACTTTAATACTCTTGTATTCCGAGTTTTCCTCTTCGTGTGTGTGTTGTAATCTTCTCAAGTGATAGTGAATTTGTCCGTTTCCGCCGGTCACGTGGTTTTTTCCCTTTCCGGGTTTTCACGTTAATTTCTTGTGTCGTTGTTTTCTCTTTGCTTTAAATTCTCGGGCTCTACTTAATCTATCGAGATTGTTCGCACACGTATTCAATCCCCAACACGCTTGACTGTGTCTATTTTGTGGAGAGAGTTCCATGTAATCAAGATGTCGTCGACATATACCATGAGAGCTAGGAAGTCACCTTGAGGATCATCCAAAAGAAATAAGCAATGGTCGTGGCCGGATTGATGAAAACCAAATGATATGAGTTGTTTAGTCAATTCGAGATTATATTGCCGAGACGCATGTTTAAGTCAATTCGAGATTATATTGACAATTTCTTTCCCTAGTATATTAATTCTTTTGATTCTAATGTAGTAAATACAATATATCAAGGTTCTATCATTTGGCATTTACGCCTCGGACATACTTCATCAAAAGTATTAAATGTACTTTCTTTTACTACATTTAAATTTAATCATCAACCCTGTGATATATGCCACTTTGCTAAGTAATAAAGATTACTTTTTCACCGTAGTTCTATTCATTCTACATTAATATTTGAACTTATTCACCTTAATATTTGAGGTCCATATAAAACACATTCTTTTCGATGAGTACATTACGTTTTTACTCTAGTTGATGACTATGGTAAAATCATTTGGACCTTTTTAATGAAACAAAAATCCCAAGATTTTCCATTCATTGAACAATTCCTAAACATGACAGTTACTCAATTTAACTCTCTTGTCAAATCTATCCTTTCCGATAACATGTTGAGTGGAGAAATCAAGAAACTAAATTTAATATTAGAGAAAAAATAATTGTTCTGTAGAGATAACATATATTATATATAATTGGAGCACCCATTTATCTATATAATTATTTAATGATAATAAAGATAAAATATTTATCTTCAACAAATTATGACTGGCTATCACCCGTATCCAATGAAAGAAATCATACAACCTTGTAACGCCGGAGTCTAGATGGCCATTGAGCGGGAGCGGCGGTGGCACGGTGTTTGGAGACACAAGGACCTTTAACTTTAAGTAGTGGCCTCCGATTCTTAGCAAGTGGCGTTGAATTGCCATCAATTTTGAGAAGTAACATCTTTACGAGAATTTCGAATGGGTTTCTTGATCGGAGGAGATAACATTGATCGACGTTTTTGGTTCTGCTCGTACTCCGCCGGGTTCTAGGGTTCTAATTTCTAAGTTCTAACGGACCGAAAAAAGTATCCGTTGTCCCAAATGATTTTTTAGTTTTATTATTTAATATAATTTTTATAATATTACCATTTAGTATTGAGACGAAAAATTCCATTGGCCACATTTGCGTTTAAGGACTGGAAACTTGGAAAGTTTCGGATCCGGAATTCTCTCGGCGGCCGGCGTCTTCGCTCAAACGGACGTATTCACTTGCGTCAGCCTACTCTGCTCGTATGCTCACTCAGCGCGTGGGGTCCAGTTGCCGCGTCAAGACAGGCTGTCACTTCTCCAACTCCAGGACCAAAGTTCTTCCGGTACGCCAGACCGAATATCGTATATCTAATTGTTTTGCGAATTCTTCATACCGATTTGGTGCAAAGAGGAGGCGTGAATTGGACGCCCGCGTCGCGTGCTTTTTACACCATTCAATCCGGAGCGAAATCGGGGTGCCATGGACCGATTAGGGTAGGGGTATAGATGGAGAAGGGTGAAGATAATTTAGAAAGAAAATTGTCTAACTTGGCACTGACTGATTCTTATGATGTTAAAACCGCTGGTAGGCTGTTGCAAGTTGAAAAAGCTGTGGATGCTGCTCACGCTACTATTATGCAACAGGTTGATTCCGTTTTCTGCAATTGTTATTTCACCGGTTGATTTCTATTGAGTTTATCTTGTTCAAATTCCGATTCTCTCATTTGTAGCCTTCCCCTGTTTAAAATATTTTTTTATTACTTAAGTAGTTAGCATCTTTTAGGAATTACTGTTCTGTATATTTTTTATCTGCTAGAAAGTGACCAGATTGCATGCATTAACTAGTTTATGACTTTAAATAACTAATATAAAATTTTCTCCCCAAAGCTGACAGAGAACCATCTCTTGAGAACGGAGCTTCAGAGAAAAAATGAAGAGCTCAAGAAATATGTGAGAGTTTTTCCACTTGATGTTTGTCCAAATATTAGGTTACAGTTGTCTCTTTGAGTATTGACGTGCCTAATGATTCTTTAGTCCACTCTTATGATGGTTAAAATGTGATCATTTGATGTCCGTATTTGTTTCATTATTTTGGATAAAGTTCGAGTAGATTGTAGTTTGAGTATCTGGTTTTAAGCGTTTATACATGGATGAATTTGGATTAGGTTCTCTGTTTCCAGTGCTTTACTTTTCTGTTTAATTTACTTTTAGGTTGCGATGCTTTTATTTTTCAGGGATGTTTCATTAATTTTATGATATTTTGAGTAGACTCGGGTATCTTCCTAAGTTAATGATAATAAGAGAACTGTGGCTTCTTTATCTAGCCGTAGATAGCTTCATCAGTTGTGGGAGCTCTCTGTTTTTGAACTTAACACCTGAACTTCCATGTAAAAGTGCATATTGATTTTTCTGCCCTGTAATTTTCATTTTCCAGAAAAGGTTTCCATGCAATTTAAGGATTTACCCCCTCGAAGATTTTTACTTTCATCTCTACTATATAGCTATTAAGGATCCATTACACATTGAATAACTTCTATTTTTATGCTACAGAAATCAAGTTATGTGAATAACCTCAGTCGACTCCCAGATAATATATGGGATGAACAAGAAAACAAACTTTGCACAAATGATCAGATAGTTTTGCATTTAGAAAGTCCAATAGGTGGGAATGAAAATGTGGATACTGGACCTTGTTTGTCAGATTCTATTAATCAATCCAATCTCGTCAAAAGAAATGAAAATCAAGAGATTGAAACTCGAGCGGAAAACCAAATCGGTAGCAAGGTCAATGGATCAGTGAACATGATTTATGGTCATCAGATTGAGGCGGATAAAGCTGGTGTGTCACATCTGGCTTGTACGTTTTCTGTTTCTGCCAGGTATATTAGAATCCCATTAACTTGAAGAAGTCTTAAACGTTTTGTGTGAAAATGTTTTTCTTAATTTATTCCTTTAATCTATGTAACTAAATAAACTCCTAAACCTAACTAAGAGTATCATTTTACAAATCTAATATTAGGACATGATAGTTTTGTGATCCATATAGTTGAATCTAAACTGAGGAAAAAATTATAGCATTTTTGTGGTTGTATAGGTATGATGAATCAAATTCAGAATCTGAGTTTCGTAATTCTGGAGTGGTTCCAAATGCAGCATTTGAGGTCAATGACAGGGCTATTGCGAAGCAGGTATTTGCCTATCATCAGAACAGTTCATTGCTTCAAGAGGTCATGGCTATTTGTTTTTAAGACCTGGCATGACCTGTGAGACTGAATCTGTATTCCTTTGATCAAAAGAAAGTCTAAGACTGTCATCATTTTTAGTATCGTTTGTTTCTAGGATTTCCTCCAGAGAAACCAAGATCTTGAGATGGAGATTTTACAGTTAAAAAACTATCTGGCGGACTATTCAATAAAGGTGGCAACAAATAATGTGATGCATGTAGTTGTAGTAGTATTCTCACTCAGTATTTCGTATTTTCTCATGCTTACTTTTCCATATCTTGTGTTCTTGTTTTGTTTGTAAAGGAAGCCAAAATTTGCAATGAGAAACATGCTCTGGAGAAACGTATATCACATATGCACCTGGTAAATAATCTTGGTCATTTACATCTTCATGGTGCATTTTGTAAAACTTGACATGATTGAAGTTTTCTTCATTTGATTCTATATAAGGTCTTTGATCAGCAACAACAGGATCTTTTGATATCTGCATCTAAGGCAAATTCCTATAAGCAAGACATAATGGAGGAAAATGTGCGTCTCACTTATGCACTGCAGGTACGCTTACTTCATTTTAAATTTTGTTCAAAAGTCCAATTCGCACTTCCAGGCCTCACCCTCTGGTAAACAATCCTTTTCAGTTGAAGGTGGTTGCTCTAGTTTTGGAAATACTACTGAAATCAGAATTTTGTCATATTTCTATCTTTTCAGGCTGCCATGGAGGAAAAATCAAAATTTGAAGCCTTCTTAATTCCCCTTCTCGCAAAATATGGTCTTCAGCCTCCTGTTGCTAATGCCCAGTCCATTGTCATTAATGTCAAGGTCTGTGTTTGCATTCAGATGCTTTGTTTATCATGTATGAACTTGTCCACGTAAGATAATTAAGCATTTGAGATTGACAGTTCTTTGATAGCTCATAAATATCTATGAGATAGAAGGAACTTATGAGATGTAGATGTCTCTTAAACGAACTCTCAACATGTGATGTAAGTGAATTTTCATGATGAACTAAGACCTTCTGACATAGTTTACACAATTTGCTAAGTTTTTCATCAACAACCATTTTTTATTTGAGCAAGTTTTACCCTCCTCTAGAAGTCATGCTTTCTAATATTATCATGCTCATTTGTTGTTTCAAATGCATTTTTTTCTAGGTTAGGGATTTTTATGTGGCCAACCTTATTTTACATTGGAATTCTTACATTGCAGGTTTTGTTCCGACATTTTCAAGAACAGTGTCTTGCCACTCAGGTGTGTTATAGAGGATTAAATCATTTTTAAAGTTGCAAGTAGGAGGGTGTTAATTTCATGAATGAGCATTAATCCTTTGTGCACCTGTCTCTTGAATATTTATAGGAAAAGCTTAAAGAATCACAATACGAACAGCCACCTTGGCATTCTGAGGTAAATATATAGTTTGTGCAATCACTGCTTTATTTACAATTTTCCTATTGTCTAACACGTTTTATTTTCCCGTGAATGAGAAATGGAGATATTTCTTGCCTTTATTGACCCTTAAACTAGATGCTTTTTAGTGTAATTGATGTTGTCCAGTTGTCTAATCCTCTTGTCCTACATTGCCAGCAAAAAAAATGGCTGGAACTGGTTCCTCAGCCAATGTATTCTGAGATTAAGTTGCCCAATTCACATCATCATATGACAATTTTTGAAGATACTCTGGCACCCTCTCGGACTGGAATGGATGATCTTGATAGGAATTCACCCATGGAAAGCAGGCTAGTGCTTTTCCATTATCTCAAAATTTAGTTAGTTTGTAGTTTGAACTTTATTTTAGAGTTATATTTTTTTTCTCTAGGGACACTGCACCGGATAACATGTTTTCGCCAGATACATATTCTGTTTCACGAGATGAGGGGATAGGTGGTAGAAAAGTCACATTCGAGGATGCTGTTAGTAGGGAGATGGATGAACCTGAAAATAGAAGACACCAGGGTAATAGGGAGGCTTCAATTATTCAGAACTCTAAGCACACATCTGGAGCTATTGATGATCCAAATTCCTACTCCCCCTGCCTTCCAACAGTTCTTGAGGAGCCCTCGTCCTCTTTCTCAGAGGGTTGGGCTTTTTTTGTTTTAAGTACTTTTGCAACAACTGTCCATCCCTGTTTCTGATTCTGAAGTACATAATCAGCTGCAGAAGACGATCCATTGCCTACAATAAAGGATCTTCAAATAATAGGGGAGGCATATCCTGGTCAGGAACTTCAAGCATGTGGTATCTCAGTGAATGGAACGACCAGTTGTAACTTTGAGGTCTGATAAAAGAAATATATTTTTAATTTGCTCACATTTTGAATTTCTAGGTATATTGTTAACTAATTTCCTGTATTGTTACCTAATGCCGTTTTGCTAGTGCAGTGGATACGACACCTGGAAGATGGATCTTTTAATTATGTCGAAGGTACATTTTTCGCACTACTTTCAGTTCACTAACTTAGTTTTTTTCTCTATGTGCTCATCTCTTATATTTTCAACGAAGGGGCCAAGAGGCCAACATATCTTGTTACCGCAGATGATGTTGACAGATATCTGGCTATTGAAGTGCAGCCGCTAGACAATAGAAAGCGTAAGGTACTCTGAATGTGAAAGGTTTGGGAATTGATAAACGCTTCTGGAAATCAGATAGTGTATGTGGGAGTATTGTGAAAGCTGAATTTGTTGAGAAAGAAATTTTGCATGGGGTGAAGTTATATTTGTTTTTTTGGGAGAATAGATTTAGCGAATTCCATTGGGGTTGAGTTGCATCTATGAAATGGTTCAGTTGCATTTATGAAATACATGATGTATGAAGTTGCTCTGTTTATAAAACTCAATTCATACAATTCGGATGTTCTATCAGAAGAAAGTTGATACAAGTTCCAGTGGTTATGGAGTAGTTATTACTCTAGCAGCATTTACCAAATTTCAGTACTGTTTTGCTTTTGCTATATATAAGAATGATCATTGTTATGAATTGAAAATCTGCTTGATGCTGGTGTCCTCAAAGATGATCACTATGTTATTTTCATGTACCTTTATTTCAATTTTGTATATTTCAGGGTGATCTTGTGAGGGTCTTCGCCAATGAGCATAGGAAAATTTCTTGTGGTAATAGATACTTTATGTCCATACCCCTCTCTTTTTTCCTTCAGATAGAATTGCTTCTTATTTAAACAACTTGTAATCATAGTCTGAAGCTCCTCTCTTAAATAATGTTCTATTATTTTATAAGATCACTTAATATTTTATGTTTCAGTTAAAATGAAATGATGGGGAAAAGCATTTTCTTATAAATGTGTTCTATCTAGATTTCAGTCTATTCCGTGTATGCTTTTTCTTTTTTTACTGTATCCAGAGCTAGAATGTGTCATCTCTTAGTTCATTGAATTGATTTTCTGGCTGCAGCATCATTGATGGATTTAGTATGAGCAATATCCTAAGACCCTATGTTCTGAACTTATGTCAATCCAGCTTTGCCACCCTAATATACCCTTCACTTTATTACCTGATTATATCTGTAAATGATGTGCACTGACCTTTGTTTCATGTCGTATCTCAAACAGAACCATCCATGCTCAGTTGCATAGAGAGGGCTCTCTATTCTGGTCATGCTTCCTTCAAACTGCTACTGTCGGTAAGACTGCTGCTGATATCCATACATTTGGTATAGTTAATTAACCCTTTTCATCCCAGAGTAAAATGAAAATAAAAGGAAAAAAAGCTGAAAAGACTTGACCCCATAGCTCATATAGAAAAGCATTCTCATTTTATGTGGAAGAAAATGAAAAGTGGAGATGGAGTTGAAAATTTTCAAAGTTCAGAATAATAATTCTGCCTGTATAATCTGCTTATTTTCATTGGTCAATCATCGATCTAATTGATTTTCCTTGGTGATGACTATTGCCATGTTCAAATGTGTAAAACAAACAACTTTTATTATTTCTTCTTTAGATATGATGGGTTTCTTCATTTAATCTCGGTTAATGTTTCTACATTCTCATGAAGGTTGGGTTTCTTGATCTCTGGGAGCCGGCCACCCTGACTATTAAAAGGGATGGTTACAGCATTAAGCGCAGTGGGTCTGATGGTGTAGTGGCCAAGAAGTTCTCATCATCCACAAGTGTATGTATTTTTTTCTGTTTCACTTTCTCGTTTCTTATTTTCAGTTTCATCAACTGTAGATCAAAATGAAAAGACAAAAATTTAAAGAAAATTGAGGACAAGCTGAAAGATATTTTCTGTAATAAGTCTAAATTAGCCTACGTATGCCTTCTGGCCCAGAAATGCGCACACAGATGGAAAAAAATCTACTTTCATTAGATTCCAAGCTGGGATGCAGATCAACTTGCAATTAATATACTCATTTTAAGATACAAGCAATTGACTGTTTACATTTCTAGATACAGCTTCAACATAAGTACTCTCATAATTCATGTTGCAATTGTACATTTTCCCATCCTTTCTTCCAGTTTTGAAATTCGAAATGCTTATCGAACTTTGTAGGTCTCTATTTCATACGAAAGCCCAACTGACTTTTCCATCGTTGATTCTATGGAGACTGAGCACTTTTTGCGAGCAGATAACTCGACTGACTTAAGTTGGTGAGTTGTAATCGTAATCTTATATGGAATGTACTCTATATGAGCTAGATTTTAATTCTATGAGGATTACTGTGACACGAACACCATCTGCGTGTTTCGTAATCCAATTATGTTATTCATTTCAATCTAACGAAGGCAATTTCTCTTGTTACAGTTCAAGAGATACCATTGTTCTCACGTTAAGGCTATTCATCTTAAAGGTATAGTTCCCGTTTGCTTCCTTTTCCATACCCGAATTTTATTTCCTTTTTTTCTGAAATTCAGGCCTCTGAAAAGAAGAAGAACAAGAAAAAATTCTTTGCTTTCAACATATAAAAAACGTTAAATGCTGCAAGTGCACATATATAAAGTTGTCCAAGCACAGACAGACACAGGTCTTCTCTTTACTCATAAGGCAGTTGATTTGTACATTTAATTAGTCTTGCTCTGTGCTCCGTTCGCTATTTTGGAGGATTTCGGTGGCTGTTCAGTTTTGTATATTCCTTTGTTGAATATTTATAGTGCATGCTGAGTGTTCATTCTCTCCTGGGCCTGAAATGCTATATGTTCTTAAAGTATAGAAATCTTTTCTCGTATTAATCAAGCATGATGTCGATACAGCTATATCTATGCTCGTGGATTTGGTAATGTGAGGAATTTGAACTTAAATCGAATGCAAGCATTGTTATTGAATTTGTTTGGTTCTAATTTTCAAAATATATTAGTTCTTGCATTGATATGAATGTCCATAAAGCTATATATATGCTCATGGATTCGGTATTGTGAAGGAATTTGAACTTAAATTGAATGCAAGCATAGTTGTTATTGAATTTTTGTTGGTTCTAATTTCCAAAATATATTAGTTATTGCATTGATATGAATGTCGATGCAGCTATATCTATGATCGTGGATTCGCTAATGTGGACGAATTTGAACTTAAATCGAATGCAATCATAGCTATTATCGAATTTGTTTGGTTCTAATTTCAAAATATATTAGTTCTTGCATTGATATGAACATCGAAAAAGCTATATATATGCTCATGGATTCGGTAATGTTGGGGAATTTGAACTTAATTTGAGTGCACGCATAGTTGCTATTGAATTTGTATGTCGATAAAGCTATATATAACCTCGTGGATTCGGTAATGTGGGGGAATTTGAACTTAAATCGAATGCAAGCATAGCTGTTGTCGAATTTTTTTGGTTCTAATTTTCAAAATATATTAGTTCTTGCATTGATGTTTAATTTAAATAAACAATGTTTATTTCTATAATTATATTGAGTGTTTAGTGTTCATTGGGTTCCTTTGCATGGTTCATTCACCGTGATCATGAAAATATATTAATTTTTAAATAAAAAGAAAGATAGATGAATGGAATAAAAATAGAATAAAAATCTAACATTAATGGGAAAAATACATTATTTTTTATTAACACATAATAAATTTTAAAATTTTTTGAATAAAAAAATGTTTTAAGGGGATAAACATATTTACGCTGCGTATGTTTTTTCAATATTTTAATGAGATATATAATACATCAACTATAAATTAAAATTNAGATCGATATTGGTATCGATCGGTCACACTTGGATGATGATCGGCAATGTGGTCGATCGGGGCACACATGGAAGATAGGATGGTCGGTATTGGTACCGAACGGGTGAAGACCGAAGTACGCAATACCGAAGATGACAACGAGACCGAAGTGATCGGGGTCGAGGACCGAAGCATGTCGAGGACTGAAGATATGAGATGGAGGCAATCGGTCGGGGACCGAACTGAGATATGGTGGGGCCCACTAGTCTAAGATATCGGCAGTTATGGAAGGAGATATTGAAGGAAATAAGATCATATCAAATCAGTATATATGGATGCATATATATGATTTGATTATGGATAATCATATATGGAGATATGATCAAATATTGGGAATATTTGTTTATTGCCTTAATATCTCAACCACTTCATCTATATAAAGGGATCATAGGGTTCATTGTCATTAGCACAACAACTTCAATACTCTTGTATTGCGAGTTTTCCTCTTCGTGTGTGTGTGTTGTAATCTTCTCAAGTGATAGTGAATTTGGCCGTTTCCGCCGATCACGTGGTTTTTTCCCTTTCCGGGTTTCCACGTTAATTTCTTGTGTCTTTGTTTTTTCTTTGCTTTAATTCTCGGGTTCTACTTAATCTATCGAGATTGTTCGCACACGTGTTCAATCCCCAACACATTCACGCCTGAACCTTCGGAACAAGATTGTTTAAAATTAACAACATGATAGTATCCGTGCTTTATTTATAATTAAAAGGAGAAAAACGAATCTTCATTTTCAATCTATGTATTGGAAATTGTTCAACATAACCAGGAAAAGACTAAAACAATTTAAAGGTTTGACACGATTAAATCGGTTCGTCCTTCCATGGGTAGCTTCTTCACTCCGTACGACCGCAATCGAGCAGTTCACTTAAGTCTACATATCATAAACACACATATGAGTTGATAACTCAGCAAGAGATCAACGATTAACATAACCCTATGTCTGTGCCCATACGAATACCGTGCCCGCATCGAGTGCGGCGTAATGCCCATGACCCCGATGATACCTATGCCATAGTCATGTTATATATCATACCATACCATGCTCGAGACTTGTCTCGAGTTAACCGATGGTGGCTACTCCGTGTCCCATACCACGGTGCCTTCATGTTCGATCTTAATCGACCGCACCCTGCATCCGTACGTTCCCCCTCGGGTGAACAAGTTTGGCTCCTACCGTGATATAGTCACTTTGCCACTGGAGATACCCTAGCCGAGGGGTCCGATCCCGCCCGTCCTTACACGAGCTCGTCATAGTGCCTTGCCCTAGACAAGGTCTTTTCCATGCCATAGATGTCTCGCCCCGGGCGAGGTCTTTTCCACCAGTTTCCCGTATCATACATCGCATCTTGCCTTGTCCCCGACAAGGTCTTTCACATTTGCGTGTCTTGGTCATGACTCGGGTTGGTGTCATTAACAACCAAAATCCGGTCATAACCACTCATCCACACTTCTTAGTTGCCTCGCCCCATACGAGGTCTCCCATTTCTAGGATTCAAGCGTCAATTTTACTTGACGTGGTCGAACTCTCGTTGTATCATTATCCCTTCGTGGTTCACGGTAACCCACATGACATGGTGAGTACTGTTTCGCCATCTTAGGGTGAACTCCTTACGTCGATTCGCCACTGTCCGCTCCTTTACCGTTCCGCTTAGCCAAGGCTATCATGTACTAGGTTAGTCACGACACGACGACCGACGAAAGTGTTCTTCATATCATGACCCTCCCTTCCCGGACATAAGCATAAACGTAAAGTCTCTTACCCTTCGTCGTACTCGCTCCCGCTCATCTACCACCAACTCATTGGCAAGTTTCGTTTGTGTCCAAGTCTTGCCAAAGTTTATGGTATTTATAGAGTTCATGACATGAGTCATGTCTGGGTGTCAATCATTCCCTAATTCCATGACAATCTAATCGATTTTCACTAATTCCATGCAAATCACATTAATTTGCTCCCTAATTCCAATCCAATTACTTGAATCTGCGGGGTTTCCTATTTCCTCTCATAACTTGTGCATTTACCCTTTTTATGTGGTCAACACTACTCAAATTCCCCCCTTATCCAAAGACATGGACTTGGGTCATGTCTTTGACCATTAAGTGCATCACTCCTTATTGGATTGAGTCTAATCCTATTTGTTATCTAGTATTGGATATGGGCTCAACGTTGCATTATTTCCCTTAAGGTATATTGGTCTTTATTCACATTGGGTCGATTTGTTGTTGGCCCGTTCCAATCTCAAACATGATCGGTTGCTTTGCTATTTTCGTACCGAACCTCCATGCTGCCACGGTTCGGAGGTATTACAGTCTCCCCCTTATATAAAGTTTCATCCCGAAACTTGCGTACCTTCAAAAAATTCCGGGTATAATGCCATCATTTCGACTTCGGACTCCCAAGTGTCTTCGTCTTGTTCCCACCCTGTCCAACGAACCCTTACCAGCTCTTTTGTATGTTCCTTACGGTGCCCGTTCTCCTTTCTACTATTGCTATCGGCCGCTCAACATAAGTGAGATTATCCTGTATATTCTCTACTTGTTCGGTGATCCTCCTAGGGTCTTCGATATGCTTCCAGAGGTGTGATACGTGGAAACGTCATGTAGCGAACTTAGTGTTCCTGGTATGTCGATCCGGTATGCCAAAGGTATGATCCTCTCCATAATCTCATACGGACCTGTGTATCTTGGTCCCAACTTTCCAACTCCTTTGATTCGACAGATTCCTTTGGTCGGGCTTATCTTCAAATACACCATGTCCCATGTGTCAAACTCGAGGGGTCGTCATCGTTTGTTAGCCCAACTTCGATGTCGGTCTTGTACTACTCTTAACTTCTCCTTGATAAGTTTTACATGCTCAACCGCTTCTTGTACTAGGTCGGATCTAATCAATTTTCTTTCCCCTACCTCATCCCAATGTAAAGGTGTTCGACACTTTCGCCCATAAAGTGCTTCATATAGTGACATTCCTAGGCTTGAGTGGTAGCTATTGTTGTACGTAAACTCCACCAATATAAGGCTTTTTCCAGCCTCCTTTCCATTCCAACGCACATGCCCGTAACATATATTCTAATGTTTGGATCGTTCGTTCGGATTGCCCGTCCGTTTGCGGATGGTGCGCCGTACTCATGAGTAGCTTCGTTCCCAACCCTTCTTGTAGATTCTTCCAGAACTTGGACACGAATTTTCCATCTCGGTCCGATACGATGGTAGCAGGTACCCCATGCAATCTTACTATCCCTTCCATGTAGGTCTTGGCCAATTGTGCCACTCCCAATGTAGTTTGGATCGGTAGGAAGTGTGCGGACTTAGTCAATCGATCCACCACGATCCAAATGGCGTCATTCTGTCTTGGAGACCTTGGCAGTCCTGAAACAAAATCCATCGTAATGTGATCCCACTTCCACTCTGGTATGCTTAGTGGTTGGAGCAAGCCTCCAGGTCGTTGGTGTTCCGCTTTCACCTGTTGGCATGTCGGGCATTGGGCAACGTACATAGCCACATCCTTATTTAGTCCTGGCCACCAAAATGTGTGTTTAAGATCCCGATACATTTTGGTACTTCCCGGGTGTACTGAGAATTTGGACGAGTGAGCTTCACTCATAACATCCCATATCAAATCGCCATTGTCGGGGACATATATTATTCCTTTATATCGCATCATTCCCTCGTTTCCTGGATCGTTAAGCAACAGCTTCATGCATCCCATCATTGATTCCCTCTCCTTGCATTGTGCTTCGATTATTCGTGGCTGCAATGGAGGCCTTGCAGTCAATAACGAAACTTCTCTATTCGTGTCCTTGGTTACCTCGACTTGGAGCTTTTCTAGTTCTCGGGTCAAGGCAGCTAATATTCCATGTCTTTGGTGGCTCAAAGCATTTGCCACATTGTTTCCCGACCCTGGGTGGTATTGTATATCCAGATCGTAGTCGGCAACAAGTTCCAACCATCTCCGCTGTCGTAAGTTAAGCTCCTTTTGGGTGAACAAATATCTCAAGCTTTTGTGATCGGTATACATGGTACACTCGACTCCATAGAGATGATGTCTCCATACTTTCAATGCGTGAACCACCGCCGCGAGCTCTAAGTCATGTGTTGGGTAATTCATTTCATACTTCTTTAATTGTCTCGATGCGTATGCAATTACCTTCTTGTTCTGCATGAGGACGCACCCTAATCCTTCTTTTGAGGCGTCGCTGAATAACTCAAAGTCCTTTCCTTCTTTCGATAATGCCAATACTGGGGCGGTGGTCAATTTCTCCTTTAGTTGCTCAAAGCTCCGTTCGCACTCCTCATCCCAAATGAAATCCTTGCCCTTTTGAGTGAGGCTCGTCATCGGTCGTGCTATACTTGAGAATCCCTTGATAAACCTCCTGTAGTAACCTGCCAGACCTAAGAAATTGTGAACTTCTGTTACCGTGCGGGGTACTTTCCATTCCTTGATTACCGCTGTTTTCCCCAGGTCCACCAATATGCCTTCCTGGTTCACAATGTGCCCGAGAAAGGCTACCTCTTTGATCTAGAACTCACATTTCGAGAGTTTCCCATATAACTTCTTTCCTCGGAGGGTTTCTTGGACCAGTCTGAGATGTTCTTCATGCGATGCCTCGTCCGGGGAATAGACTAAGATGTCATCTATGAATACTACCACAAACTTATCTAGATACCCGATTCATGAGGTCCATGAATACTGCTGGTGCATTGGTTAACCCGAAGGGCATTACCACGAACTCGTAGTGCCCATATCCAAAAGAAACGTTGTCTTTGGTATATCCTCGACCCTAATTCGGACTTGGTAGTCATCTTGTCGTAAGTCGATTTTTGAAAAAACATGTGTTCCTCTTAGTTGGTCAAATAAATCTTCAATTCTGGGCAACAGATACCAGTTCTTGATAGTAAAGTGGTTGAGCTCTCGATAATCCACACATAGTCGCATCGTGCCGTCCTTCTTTTTCNATATATCATACCATACCATGCTCGAGACTTGTCTCGAGTTAACCGATGGTGGCTACTCCGTGTCCCATACCACGGTGCCTTCATGTTCGATCTTAATCGACCGCACCCTGTATCCGTACGTTCCCCCTCGGGTGAACAAATTTAGCTCCTACCGTGATATAGTTACTTTGCCACTGGAGATACCCTAGCCGAGGGGTCCGATCCCGCCCGTCCTTACACGAGCTCGTCATAGTGCCTTGCCCTAGACAAGGTCTTTTCCATGCCATAGATGTCTCGCCCCGGGCGAGGTCTTTTCCACCAGTTTCCCGTATCATACATCGCATCTTGCCTTGTCCCCGACAAGGTCTTTCACATTTGCGTGTCTTGGTCATGACTCGGGTTGGTGCCATTAACAACCAAAATCCGGTCATAACCACTCATCCACACTTCTTAGTTGCCTCGCCCCATACGAGGTCTCCCATTTCTAGGATTCAAGCGTCAATTTTACTTGACGTGGTCGAACTCTCGTTGTATCATTATCCCTTCGTGGTTCACGGTAACCCACATGACATGATGAGTACTGTTTCACCATCTTAGGGTGAACTCCTTACATCGATTCGCCACTGTCCGCTCCTTTACCGTTCCGCTTAGCCGAGACTATCATGTACTAGGTTAGTCACGACACGACGACCGACGAAAGTGTTCTTCATATCATGACCCTCCCTTCTCGTAAAGTCTCTTACCCTTCGTCGTACTCGCTCCCGCTCATCTACCACCAACTCATTGGCAAGTTTCGTTTGTGTCCAAGTCTTGCCAAAGTTTATGGTATTTATAGAGTTCATGACATGAGTCATGGGTGTCAATCACTCCCTAATTCCAAGACAATCTAATCGATTTTCACTAATTCCAAGCAAATCACATTTATTTGCACCCTAATTCCAATCCCATTACTTGAATCTGCGGGGTTTCTTATTTCCTCTCATAACTTGTGCATTTACTCTTTTTATGTGGTCAACACTACTCAAATTCCCCCCTTATCCAAAGAAATGAACTTGGGTCATGTCTTTTACCTTTAAGTGTATCACTCCTTATTGGATTGAATCTAATCTCATTTGTTATCTAGTATTGGACATGAGTCCAATCTTGCATTATTTCTTTATTTTTCTTAAGGTATCTTGGTCTTTATTCACATTGAGTCGATTTGTTGTTGACCCATTCCAATCCCAACCATAATCGATTGCTTTGCTCTTTTGGTACCAAACCTCATGCCGCCACGGTTCGGAGGTATTACACTTTCCGCCCTCTAAATACTTCAATTCTCTGTTATCTCACTTGCTTTCATTTTATATTTTATTATAAAAAGTATTATTATTTTAATAATATTGAATATCAATTTTTTTATTTTTTTCACATAGGTGGGTCTCCCAAGTGTTGCGATTTTTCATTTCCTAGCCTTACATTTGACTAAATATCATTTCAGTCCTTCAAATTCATGGTTCTATCAATTTTAATCTCGATTGACGGAATTTACCTCAAACACGTGCCCTACGCGTGCTATGCGAACCTTAACCATGGTTAGAATTCAGAGGCCACCCACACGACGGAATTCCCAGTTCACACCCCCTGATCGTGAACCTGACACAACCCGTAAACAAACGTCGGTCACAACGGGTAACGTCGTCGGAACTAAGCGCGCCGTGCGGAGATCGGCGATGGGCACTAACTCTGGAAGAAGTTTTTCCGCCACTGCCGAGTCATCCTGTTTAGGTTCAAGCCAGCTGTCGAATTCCTGGAATTTTTCTGTTGATTCCACGATTCCCAGGGTCTCTTTTGCAGCGAATCAGCTTCAATATTGCATTGAAGCTCTTGAAGGCTTGAGAAACAAACGAATCCATTCTCCGGAAACTATACGCCAAGAATTCAAGAATCTGCAGGTATTTAACTTTTCTGCATTTCTGTAGTATTTGATTGTTGGATGAGTACTAGTCGTTTGGTTGGAGAAGTTCTCAGTTGAATTTCGCTGGCCATATCACTGTTTCTGTCCCTTAAACTTGTTGCTTCGGTTGATCATTAACTTCTGAGATATTTCGCTTATTGCTGGCATTGTTTGTGATGGATCTTGGCTTTACTAGATGGCATTATTCCTTCGCTGATTTTTTTGGTTAGTTTTCATCTAATTTTATATTATGTAAAAATGCAGACGAATAGGATGATGGCTATGGACATGAGGAATAGATGTACTGTGGCTCGCCACGCCTCAAATATCCCCAAAAACCGTTATAGTGATGTCTTGCCATGTATGCATGTAGAAAATACAGTAGTCTGTGCTTGATACTTTGTTACCAATGTCATGTCTATATGCCTTTGCAGTTGACAGTAACAGGGTTATCTTGAAGCAATCTTCTGACTATAGATCTTCAGCTCAGGGATATATAAATGCAAGCTTCATAAAGGTACAGTTGTGCTACATTTGGATTCAACCTTGTAATTTCACAGTAGACTAATGTTGGCACCAATCATTTGGTGTTCATACCGAACTGAATTTTGTTGGTTCGGTTCAGTAAATACCGAATACCTCTAAGTTAGAGATATAGAGTCAAAGAGTGGGAGATCCCATGTTTGAGGTCCTAACCTGAAAATCGTAAAAGGTGTTTCAAAAAATGGAAAAAATGCATTAAAGTTAATTCTCTGGGTAAGAAAATACTTGTACTGAATGCTCTTCATTGACTGCAGGCTTCTGAAAATGTTGCACAATTCATTGCAACTCAAGGTCCCCTTTCACACACAATGGAAGACTTTTGGGAAATGATAATTGAGAATCGCTGTCCTGCCATCGTTATGCTCACCCGTCTGGTTGACAATTACCGTGTAAGGAAACATATCAATCCACATTCTTTTTGAAAAATCTCATTTCCATGAAAAATTTTGTTCAATTTCATATGGTGTATCATTTGAGAAGCTGATGTACCCCATGCCATGTTTACTTTTCTGTTCAAAACATCTCCAGACAGAGAAGTGTGCTGATTACTTCCAAGCAGAGAATGGACCTAGGGAGTTCGGTAGATTATGCATCACAACCAAGTCAATAAACGTGACCAAAAGTTCTTTGGTTTTGAGACACTCGGAAGTAAAAAACACAGAGGTTAGGCTTTCATGATAGATTTTGATGCCAGTTGCAAGCATTACATTACATTGCAACTAAATGTTTTAGTTAGATTGTTCAGTTTCATGTTTGACATTCTATTGTTATACTTTTTCTTGGATTCTAGTTTAGGCTAGATCATGATGAATTGGTATTTCTAATGACAGTTCAGAGAGTTTTAACAAAATAGTTTTTTCTTTCTCATATGCAGTCGAATGAGCCACCTTTTTCGGTTTTGCTTGTCCAGTACCCTGAATGGCCAGATCATGGTGTTCCAAAGGATACCATTGCTGTTCGAGAGATATTCAAGCGGATATTTGATATCCCCCCTAACCATGGCCCAATTGTTGTTCACTGCAGGTCTGTATTTGATACTGATATCTTTTCGGCACTTTTTTCTCATTCGCCCTTCTTTAAGCAGCGCAGGTATTGGTAGAACTGGGACATACTGCGTAATCCACAGTACAATTCAGAGAATTCTCATTGGAGACATGGCTTCATTAGATCTTGCTAATACAGTAATGAATTTCAGGTCACAGAGAATCGGAATGGTGCAAACATTTGTATGTCTCTTAAAACCAACCCCATTTTTAAAATTTCACTCTTTAAGTGATCTTTAAAAGGAAAACATTATCCTTATACAGGAGCAGTATCTCTTCTGCTACGATGCAATTATTGATGAACTAGAAGATATCATTTCATCTGGTAAGACTGGTAATGACTCCTAGTGGTTCATTTCATGGCTGATTTGAACTTAGAACCACTTTCTAGATGATTCTTAGTTTGATTTATATTCCTGGATCAGTGTTGTTCCAATGCTTTTGATTCGAAATAAAATTCACATTTATTTTATGTCGGAATTCCATCTTCTAATGTTGCCATTTCGGAAACAAGATTATGAATGAACAAATAATCATCAATGAATTAATGTATCAATGTTTGAAGGCTATCTGCAGGATCACAAGTTCTGGTTCAGAAGCACAAAATACAATATACAGATGGTCCTGCTCTTCCTGGTCACAATTCCTGGCCAGTGGTTCCCAAGATAAGAATTAATGAACTTGTTCCCAGGCCAGTTTTTCCCACTAATTCAATATCAGTATGGTATCATACAAAAGAATCAGCATCCATCTTATTATAGTGTCGATGTTGTCCTCCTCTCATCGGACCTGTGATGATAAAGCTTGGCGATTTTCCGCCTCTCACAGTCCTATATAAAATGCACCAAAGATCAACGATCATGATGATCTATACTAAATGCAAATACTTTACCTTGAACATATTCAGATAGAAGGGCTTCTCAGGATTCACCCTTCTCAATTTGTGGTATGTATAAGCAAAACTAAGCTGATCACGAGGGGTAAACCGATCTACCTCGTTGAACCAAAGGCAAGAAAACAAGTTCGACATCGGTGTATGAGCCCGGACAATAAAGGACCCTTCCGGAACATCTGCAAGTAAGTGATTGATGAATATTTGTATACTTTAGACTTAAATTGAAGAGGATTTTCAACATACTGCTAGGAAGAAGTTTAAAAGGATCTGATGCATTGAATCTTTTCATCCCATCTGCTTGATAAAATGCGAATTGCTCATCGATAATGGTGTGATTATATTTGTTAAGCCTCTTATTTTGTGCAACTTCTTCCCACAGACAATGACGTTGATAGTGATTCGAAATCGCATACTCGTGCCCTTTTCTCCACAGAAAGTATTCCAAAATAAGCATTGGGTCAATCTGGAGGCGCAGTTTGCTATCCAACCAAATCGAGTACCTGAATAAATTTCAAGGCAAGTTATTCACCATTTCATCACACAACATTCACTGGTTACAAAAACAGTGAGTTTTAGTGAATATTACCTGGCCGAAGGAAATAAACGGTGTGGCAAAAATTTAGGTATCTTTCCGACTCGTCTCATGTCAGCATAGGGAAGATTCTTAACCACAATGATTTTCCATAGACCAACAAATCCCATTATATCTGGTAATTGGCCCTCTTGTGAAAGAGTTTGCATGGTTTCTTCATCGACAAACATGACGAAGCACATGTTTTTCCTTGACATACGAGAAACCTAAAAAAGTGTTAGAATTAACATGAAGTCATATTGTAAAGTTTCAAGTATTCCCAGCTAAGAGATTCATGGTAAAAATTCAGGGTTGTTAAAAAGCATTGGTACCGTTCTACCCAGCGGTGATCTCAGGCGATCAGAATTCCCGAAGATGCAAGACATAACCGCAATGTGGCAACTACTTATGTAATTTGCATCATCTTCTTGCAAGTCAAATCCAGTGCTTTTGGACATAATAGGACCTTTCACAAATCCACAGTTAATTTTCTGATCATGGGCAATAAAAGATTCTTCCCTTTCCTTAAGTGATTGATGTCCAGCAAATCTAGGTTCCCATGCTCGATCTCCAACCGGTTTTTCTTCTCGTTCAGTGTAAAGCAGGGAAAATCTAGCAAATTTTCGACTTTCCAAAGGCTCTATAATTAGTGCAGAAGAGTTTGAGATTTTCATGTCACATGCACCTAAGATCAAAAAAGAGACTATTACCCTAAAAACACAGAAAATATCGAAATCAACCGGGAGCTAAAGCATTTAATACATATAAGCATATATTTACCGTGAAATTTTCGATGTTTAGTCTTCTTTCTCAAAGCTGCCTGTTTTCCAGGATTTACATGGCCACCCAAATTCTTCCTTTTACCCTCATGCTCATGAGAAAAATCCCCAGTTTGAATTAAAGGTTGTTTAGTGGCATGACTCTGATCCCTATGATCCAGCTTCGAATCAACATAGTCATCATCTTCCAAATTAACACCATCTGCATACTCATCATCATCAACTTCTTTGATGTTTTTCTTGCCATCTTCACCCATTTGATCATTATCTTTGCTCTTGTCATCTTGAAGTTTTTCGGTTTTCGCTATAGATGAAAAGAACTCAGATTTATCTCGACTCATTTCATCGTGCGTAGTATAATTGTTTAAACCATCATTCTTTGCTTTCAATAATTCCTCATTATAATCGTCATCCCTTCTTCTATCATCCTTATCCCAGTAGCGGGAATCCTGACCATATGTCACTGAACCGACACCGAGTTCTAGCCCCTTCATCTTATGTATCCTTGTCACATTCATGGCATAAACTGAATTCATCTTCATGTCATCATCTTGAGCGTGATCTTGGTCTCTATTTATCTCAATTCCTATCACATAACAAACACACAAGTCAACACAAACGTTCTAGTTTGTCATGAGCATAAACACACAAACGGAGGCTAATAAAAGGCAGACTGTAACATAAAGCATCTTAGATTAAGAAATCTAGGAGCTTAACACTGAATCCTGTGAAAGCTTCATAAACGCTCGTCTATTTATAGCGCAGAACAATAATCATACTTAAGCAATCCCATGAAACTCGGAATTTGTTTCAAGTTCACCAATAAACAACTACAAAACCAAAATTTCTACTCAACGAGTAAATATGACAACTTCAATCGCAATCAAGTGAAAAGAATCTATCAATCACACATTTAGTAAGATCAATAAATAAGGGAGACAAACACACTCTCCAGCAACAGAAACTCTTTTTAAGAAGCACATTTTCGTACCTTTACTCTGCAACAAGACATAGAAAAAAGTAGCGAGGAGTAGAATAAGTAAGAGCATAGAAGCCCAGAATATGTTGAACATATTGCAACCCCGCGTTGCTTTAGATCGCCGGTGATGACGCGAGGCGCCGCGTACACCGATCGAAACGTGATCTGAGGCGACGTCATTTTGCCACCAACTGACGGCGGCAGATTTCCTGTACTGGCTCATCTCCTCATGATGAAGTTTCCCTGAATTTCTTGAAACCAAAGGAATTTCACCCAAGTGGAGATGCACTATTAATCGCTGACGGTATGATCTTTCAGCATCATCTCGATTTCCTTTCATATTTAAGACTACAAAATACCCCATAGCGGGGCCCATATAATTACTTATGGGCTTTAAAGATGGATTTATTTGGCCCAACCCAAATAATACCGGATCCAAAATAATAAACAAAAACTCAGTGATCCAATAACAGACACGGATGGGGATATTTATTCAATTGGACTTTTTTATGGGCTTTAAAGCAAGGCCTAGTTAGAATAAGGCCCAATAACGATTTAAAAACTATATATAATTAGAAGATTTCTTTTATAAACCGGAACTCGCCTACCCCGGTGAAAAAAACTACACCGGAGTTCATGATTCTACTGTCAAAGCTGAAGCCGCCGCGCGCCGCCGCCTTAAGATACTATCCTTTGTTAGCCAAGATGGCACGAAAATCTCAGCTCAGACCTACTCTTGCCCTCACCTGTCTCCTCACTCTCTACGCGCTATACTCCTTTTTCTCATATTCTCCTTTTTATCATATGACTAACGCCTCCATCGATTTGAAGAATGAAGGCATCCGTTCTCGGAGTTCTAATGTGAAAATCTATATGTATGATTTGCCAAGGAGATTCACCTACGGGGTGATTGAGAGCTACGTTTCTGCTCGTGGGGGAGAAGCTGTTAATAACGGTGCGCTGCTCAAGTATCCTGGGAATCAGCATTCTGCAGAATGGTACTTATTTTCCGATTTAAATCGGCTTGATCACGACCGCGCTGATTCCTTTGTGACTCGAGTCAAGAACCCTGATGAAGCTCAACTTTTTTATGTACCCTTTTTCTCTTCCTTGAGCCTCATTGTTAATCCCATTCGGCCAAACCTCGCCAACGTCTCTCATGATAAGCCTATTTACAATGACGAGCAGACACAGGTATCCAGTTTTGAACTTCCATAACCTAATTTCTGGAGTTAATGGTGTTAACTTTGAATCATAGAACAATACTCAATAGGGCATTAGGATTTCCTTCTTTCCCACTAATTCTCTCAAATTTCAATCTAACGATTCCTTTGCTAATCAAATTCTTTGTTGTTTGAATAGCTTGTGCTCATATTTTGTTTACTGATTCAGGAGGCGCTGATGGAATGGTTAGAAAATCAAGTGTATTGGAAAAGGAATGACGGCCGGGATCATATTTTTATTTGTCAGGATCCCAATGCCCTTTACAAGATTGTTGATAGAGTAAAAAATGGGATTTTACTGGTTTCTGATTTTGGGAGGTTGGCTCCTAACCAGGCCTCACTAGTGAAGGATGTGATTTTGCCATATTCCCACAGAATTAATACATACAAAGGGGAAATTGGGCTTGAGAATAGGAAGTCCCTTCTCTTCTTTATGGGCAATCGATACAGGAAGGAGGTAGAAATCCCTTGTTATTTTCATTCATTTTTTATGAATTTTAGATACCTGAATCTGACATTCTATACAATTGGCATGCTTTGAATGCTTAAAACTTATAAGTGACTTCTGCTTCATTCCTGATCACCTTTTTCGTAGTCTAGTTTCGATTCTTATTTATACTTGTGCAGATGTAAGGTAGATCATTGTTTGTTTAACTCATTTTATGCAGTGCTATCTCTATACAATTGGCATGCCTCGAATGCTTAAAACTTAGAAGTGACTTCTGCTTCATTCATGATCACCTTTTTTGTAGTCTAGTTTCGATTCTATACTTGTGCATACGTAAGGTAGTTCATTATTTGTTTAACTCATTTTATGGAGTGCTAACTCTATACAATTGGCATGCTTAAAACTTAGAAGTGACTTCTGCTTCATTCCTGATCACCTTTTTCGTAGTCTAGTTTTGATTCTTATTTATCATTGTTTGTTTAACTTATTTTATGCAGTGCTAACTCTATAAAATTGGCATGCTTCGAATGCTTAAAACTTAGAAGTGACTTCTACATCATTCCTGATCACCGTTTTTGTAGTCTAGTTTCGATTCTTATTTATAGTTTTGCAGACGTAAGGTAGTTCATTGTTTATTTAACTCACTTTATGCAGTGCTAACTAGTACATTTAGTCTTCACATTCATGCTGGTACTCTCTTCCTGTGTGTTACAGGGTGGCAAGATTCGTGATATGCTGTTCGAAGTTCTTGAAAATGAACCTGATGGGGTAATCAAACATGGAGCACAGTCCAGGGAGAGTCGCCGTATGGCATCGCAGGGTATGCATTCGTCGAGATTCTGTTTACATCCAGCTGGAGATACTCCATCAGCTTGCCGACTTTTCGATGCTATCGTGAGTTTGTGTATTCCTGTGATCGTGAGTGACTCCATTGAGTTGCCTTTCGAAGATGTCATCGATTATCAAAAAATATCTATTTTCGTCGACTCAAAAACTGCGGTAAGACCTGGATACTTGGTAAATACTTTGAGGAAAATGAGTCCAAAGAGGATACTGGAGTACCAAAAGGAACTAAAAGAGGTATTGTTTTCTTTCACTGAATAGCTTAGCTAGAGCTTTCATTCTTATAATATGAAATGTTAGCTATTCGAGGGAGTGTGTGCGTGTTTAGTTGAGTGTAAATGACCGTATTATCGTGAATTGCTTATTCTGGTGATCAGAATTCATGCTTCAAAGCTTTGTGTAACTTCATTTACTACTGAATGTGTAAAAGTCTTCTCTAATGTTTCTGCAAAATACATAGGTGAAGAAGTATTTCGAATACGAAGATCCAGACGGGACTGTCAAAGAAATTTGGCATCAAGTTTCCTTAAAGCTCCCTCTTGTTAAGCTAATGTGTAACCGCAACAAACGTCTTGTTGTAAGAGACATTACACAGCCTGAGTGCTCATGTTTGTGCTCTAATCAGTCAGGAGTATCGACCAGCACACTGTGAAACTTCCTATACATAATGATCTCTGCAGCAGCATGATCAGATAGATCAGAAATGCATCTGCCCAGGCTAATGTTTCAGGTACGGATGCCTAACATCACATAAACATCATTTGCTGTTCTTGCAGTTTGGTTCAATCCACCTAGACAGTAATTTACATAGGATGCCAATTTGGCATTAGCTCTGATGTATTTTTGTTTGAATATGAGGTTTTATACAGATTTCGATGAAAAATACCTTTTATACATGAAAGAACAATACTCATAAGTTCTGCAATGAAGTCTAAGAAATAATTTGAGGCTTCATTTAGCCTGGAGGCCATTTCATCTGCCTCCCACCGAGCACATGCAAGTGAAGATGGTAAACTGATTGACCTGCAGCAACATTGAATATGGAGTAAGAATAGAAACTCAGTTTACAAAACACAAAAGAATCATCAAAATATGATATATAACTTACAGGCAGATGGACCGCTGTTAATAACCACCCTAAAACCATTCAGAATGTCTTCTTTTTCAGCTACGATTCTGGCAGCATGAAGAAGACGACCCAATATCTCTTCATGCCTTTTTTCAGCCTGTAAATCAACAATTAATTACAAGTTAAAAGAAATACTTTGATCCTTACCATTTTGCTATTCTGTTGCTCAGAGATAAGAAAGAAATATAAAGATATGAATGTGAGTGTAACTACCATGGAGAGCTGAGTTAAACCATCTCGAAACTTTGGAATGACGACAACATGGACCGGAGCCTGAGGGCTAATATCACGAAAAGCTAGAACTTCTTCATCCTCGTATACAATGGAGGATGGAATCTCCTTTTGAATGATCTTATCAAATCTAGCAATGAATGAGTACTTCATCAAACTTATGTCTAGCAAAACATGCTGCAGACGGTAATAATACAGCTAAATTTCGTGTCTAAGAATGTTTTTCCCTTTTTCCCATTTAGCATCCGAGATTTGATCAACTATCAAATAAAATTATTTCTTCTAGAGCTCTATTTTCAAGCAGGATTTGAAGGAAATCGAGGAACTTATTGCTTCACATATAGAAGAAGACCAGAAAGTGTAAAAGGTACATACATTGTTGGAGCTCCACTCTGAATATCAGCTTGAGCAGCCTTGGTAGCAGCCTCTTCTTCTTCACTTGATGCACGTACAGATAACACTCTAAAAAGAACAGGATTTTAGTCTAAGATGCATCTGAAAATAACCCTATATTGGCTGAAAATTTGGCGAAAGAAAAGTTAATGTTGAGTAAATTCCAGATACTCAACATATACAACCTACCTACCTGTGGCACTGACGAGGCCGACGAAACAGCGGTAAAATTACATCCAGCGAAATCGAATTCGAGGATTTGATGAAGCTCAATGCTCGTACAGACAACGGCCCACTGTTGAACACCGTGTCACTGACAATTCAGAAAAACAGATAGACTAAAGCACAAACTAGCGCAGAAACCGACAAACCATCGTAGCAGAGTTGAAAGATTCACGGCCGCCATTGACGAGAACGACCTGCACGTCCGGTACCTTCCGCTGTCCCCTCCGGCATTTTATTGACCCAATTTCCACCCAGTTATCGATCGGATGCAGGTCAGTGGGTTCGGGTTTGGTTTGACCCGTAACCCATAGATTATTTGAAAATCTTGTCGACTTCAAATTTTACAAGTAGCCGTTAGTCATCTGAAATTGTTGTTTTCCCATCACGAACCACGCTCCTTTGCTTCTTCGTATTGCAAGAATGAATCTCAACATCTTCAAGAAAAAGACTTCTCCCAAAGGTTTGATAATTTCTGATTTCGACTCTGCAGTAGGTTTTGGTTCAATTTATCGTTATTAGGTTTTGAGAAATTTGATTTGTGGATCTGTGATGCTTTTCAGAAGCTCTCAGGACAAGCAAAAGAGAAATGGCTGTTGCCACCAGAGGTACTTAAAGTTTGTTAATCTTCCAAAATTGTGTTCCTTATTTGATTTCATTGTACTATCTATTTTTTCCCTTGACAGGCATTGAACGGGAAATTGCATCCTTGCAAACAGAGGTATCTCTTTGAAATTACGCCGTGTTAGTTTGTGCAGATTCATGCGGTTTCCAAATGAGTAAACTAACCTCAATCTGACAAGTTTTAGGAGAAGAAGTTGGTTGCTGAGATTAAGAAGACTGCTAAAACAGGAAATGAGGCAAGTTTTTTTTATGTGTGAGAATTTGTTTAGAAGACTACTCATATTTCTTGTGCTTTGGCAGACTGCTACTAAAATTTTGGCTCGTCAACTGGTTCGCCTACGACAGCAGATAACAAACTTACAGGGAAGCCGTGCACAAATTCGGGGGGTAGCAAACCATACACAGGTCAGTCGAGATCAGACTTGGGACTTGTTCTTAATCCATGTAAACATCAGAAAAAATACTTCCTGTTTGGATTTTTAAGATGATCAGGTCACAGAAAATTTCATTCCTCTGGAATCATGAGCTTTGTAGCCCATCTAAACTTCTTCATCTTCACTTTATTCATTTATTCTTCTGCAACTTGTTTGTTCCAATGGCTGTAACGGTGGTGAATTTCTATATGATTGCTTGTTTATTATGTGTTCAGGCATTGCATGCTAGTACCTCGATTTCAACTGGAATGAAAGGTGCAACTAAGGCGATGACTGCTATGAACAAGGTATGCTTCATAACTATTAAATAAATCGTGCAGATCATGAGTATTTTTGTTTCTTTTCCAGGTAATGCAACCTGCCAAACAAGCTAAAATGATTATGGAGTTCCAGAAACAGGCATCACAGATGGATATGACGGTAATACTAACTGGGCATTGATGAAGAAATGCATATAGATAGATTACAGGNACCGAGGCGCGTCTATTGCTGGTTGAAAACTATTTCCAACCCCCCTCTTAGATTTGGTATATCCAAATCTACGAGAATTTTTGGAAGGGCTTCTCCATTGGAGTTGGCCCTACAATCAAAATACTAAATTTTATTTCTTTTTATTGTATCTTTTTATAAAAGATTTTTAATCTTAAATCTATTATAGATGTTTACAAATATGAGATATGATATGTAATGTAATAATAATGTGCGTTATTGTTACATTATTTCTATGTTTACAACTAACTAGCAAAAAACACAAACTCTTTCTCACTAACAATATAACACATTAGCATTTTCAACTTCAAATACACCTAAAATCATTTTATTTCTAGTCACTCACTAAAATAGAAGAGAATTTAAGCACCTTTTTCTAATTACCTTTACCAGCCTCAATGCAGAGCCATATGAAAACATATTATTCGTTACTTGAGGAAGTCGATTACATCATCGAACATAATCAGTGCATAAGATCGTTTCAACTATGTATTGCATCGGCTAATCGACATTAGCAAACAAAGCATTTATGAATTCTGAATATTCGACTTACTAGTGGGCTTTATCCTAACAAGATGGTGGACATCAAGTCCATTGATCTTCGAGGCGAGTATGTAGTCGTTCTCCGTTAGCCCTCCTAAAATGCGAGCAAAATCATGTGAGTTTCCTTAATGTCAAGATGCAAGAGAAGGCTTAATCATAATACCTACTGCATGTGTCCAGATATCGATCCTCACATTGTTCCATCCCACAAGATGTAGATCTGGATGATGCCCTAAAAACAAAGGAAAAGTTAATGATCAAACAATGGATGAAATTGATGCAAAATGGCTTAGTTTGGATAAAAGTGCAACAGAAATAAATTCAACTAATCCCCGGATTTTTGCATCACAAAATATTGGAATGTTAAAATGTCCCACACTAGAATTGAGATAAAATTTAGAATGATTTATAAAAGGGAAGGGGTACCATAGTAATTGACTTGTTCAAGTTTTTTACGATGTGGTATCCTCCCCTTATACGTCATATTCGTGCACACTCCCGTCTAATTTCGTTCATTTCAATTCGTAAGTTCAAATTTGTCAGGTATTTGAACTTGAGGGGATGTGTTGGAATGTTAAAATGTCCCACCTTGGAATTTGGATAAAATTTGGAATGGTTTATAAGAGGGAAGGGGTACCATAGTAATTCACTTGTTCAAATCTTTTACGGTGTGGTCTCCTCCCCTTATACGTTATACCCGCGCACACTCCAGTCTAATTTCGACCAGACTCTATAATTCCAACACAAAACAATATAAACATTAAGCATAATGTCCAGTTACATATTATTTACCTTCTGCTTCTGCAACACCAGCTATTAACTGAAAAAACTCAACCCCTTTCATGAATGACTTAACTTTCCATGACCGTTGCAGCTTCAGAACTCCATCTTCGTTCAACAAATTCCATCCAGGAATCTGAATCATGCAACATATCACGGTCTGGTTTTATATAGATTAATGCTCAAATTTAACAAAAGAAATAGAGTTCATACTTTTTCAATCAAAAGCTTGGCTGCATCATCAGTCATAGGCTTGAGATCCTTGGAGTTGCATGGCACACACTTCTTCAAAGATAAATCTAGGTAAATAAAATAAAGCAAAACCTATCATCTCTGAAGTGACTTCATGAATCAACAAAAATGAACTAAAAAACACAGGGAAAAAGCTCAATTTATGACCAACTTCCATAACTCTTCAAGCTAGAGAAGCGTAGGGACTATAAAATCAATAAATTTTGCAAGAGTAGTCCATCGTTATCCCAAGAAAATCTCATATCTATACACATTTCACGAACCTTGGGACACACAAAACATCCTAATCCCATTGATACTTCTCATGCAGGACGAGCAACCAGCACCAACACCAGGTGCACGGTAAGTTGATCTGTATCCAGATGAAACAATTCCCCTACAATGTTGATATAAAAATATAGCGCCCATTCGCCCACATTAGAAACTCCGAGTTCAAATTCTCTACAAACCATTTAACCTTCAATTTACAATTTAATATGCTATCAACTATCGTATTCTTCAGGGTTCATATATCATAACTCATAATCGGACAATCAAGAAAACAAAATATAGAACCCAGCATAGCAAATGTATTGAGAGAAGAATCACCTTCCATAACTTGCAATATCTCTCCAACGTAGAGGCACCAATAATACCTACAAACGATCTATAAATCTTAGAAAATGAACGACGGCTACAATATAGCGAAAAAGGCGGTGGCGGTACCACGTCCGCGTACCTGATTGCAGAGGCGAGAACGAAGAATCATCGTTTTAGCCTGAAGATTTGTGGGCCGTCCGATTGACCGAAGAAAATATGTTGATTTTTTTGTTAAAAAAAATAAATATTAATTTCAAGAAAAAACATTTATTTATTATGGAATTTTGGTAGCCATATCGATTTAAATATTGGGATTGATTTTCCCATTCATTTTTGGCCTGGGTTGCAAGGAGACTAATCAATGGAGGTTCTCAATGTCGCTTCAAGTAAATATCACACTATCTTCCTCCCGATTCCACCTGGGTAATGTTCTAATTCCTTATTTTGCGTGTTTTTTTGGGTATAAGGCGAGGTGTCTCAGAAGCTTGACAAGATGATTGCCGCTGGTTCACGGGACTACAGTTCGTGGAGTATGTTGGTTTCGGAGATTGAAACTACATGCCCAGTATGGCACATTTAATCATCTCTTTGTTATTCTATTGTTTTTCTTCATGTTTCGTTTCTTAGACATAGACTGCTTAGTTATGATCTGTATTTGCAGGAGGATTTGCATACTATATCTTTGGCATATGACAATTTTCTGTCAATATTCCCATTGTGTCATTGGCATCTGGAGAAATATGCTTACATGAAAGCNCATTTAGTGGCTTCTTCTACGTATGAGAAAGCACTTGAACTAGTGAGAAAAAAGCGAAGATTGCATCTTCTTCCTAATTTGTATATTGAGTTTGCTCAGTTTACTTTCTTGGTATGAAATTTTCCCATAAATAAAAATGTTCACTTATCCACATAATGATACTCTAGCTACATTTGGCTGTCTTGCAGATAACAGGATCTGCAGTTGCTGCTAGAGATGTGCTGATTGAAGGTGTGCAAAATGTACCTCATTGCAGGATCCTTGTAGAGGTACCAAATGAATTGAACCCCTTGAAAGCACAAGATTATGACTTTTTTTTTCTCTTAGGAGCTAATAAAGTTTGTAATGTCCCATGAAGAAGCATGCCAAGTTCATATAATTGATTCTATAGTTGCTGATGCAACTTCACCTGGATCAGATGAATATGGAGGGTTGAGTGACATTGACCGAGAAAGCATATCACAACTCTTGATCGAGGTATTTTGGTTCCTACCAATAAAGTTAGAGAAAGTGATGCGTTCTCAAACATTTACGGTTTTTGGTAATTGACATATTTAGTCTCTGAATTTTAAAGTTTTGGTATATTTGGTCATCCAAGTATGCAACATTGGGCGAATCAAATCTTCAAAGTGGCAAAATTTATCCCGGATGATCACATTTGCCAAACCTGAAAACTTTAGAGACTAATTATGCCGTACATACTGAACTTTGGGGATTTGTTTTGTCAAAACTTAGAAAATATGAGGACATATTTAACCTTATACATACTTTAGGGGTCGAAATCGTAAAATTTCGGGAACCAAAATTATCAAAACCATGAAACTATAATCAAATTTGCGTCTCATCCAAAAATAAGATATGTTCATTCATACTCTAATCATTGTCTTTTCCAGTTTGTCAATCTCCATGGAACCATCGAAGATATTCGGAGAGCATGGAACCGCCACATCCGATTATTTCCCCGGTTTCTTCGGATTAGCAGCAGCATCAGTCAGCAGATATGCTAATGGACTAGAGCTTCTTTCAATCAGAGGAAAAAATTCTGGTATCTCAACATTTTGTATTTTATTTATTGGGCATGATTTAATTATGCGAAGGTGTGACTTTATTGAAACGTAAAATATAGTCATAATTAGTGTTACATAGACATTTTGAGATGCTTTAACCGAGATAAGATGAAGAGAGGCTATGGCTACGACTTGATCCCCCTTCTGAATTCTGAAAGCATATTAATGGCTTCATTACCTGTAATACAAATGCAGTTTCTTTCTATTAAACAGTCTTATATTAGACAAAGTTGTCCAAATCGTACCTTCCATCCACGTCTGTGGGCGATCTTATTGTATATCATCGCCAAACGAGGAATAATTTGTCTGAATGTCGGTCTTTCCGCAGGGTTTTCGCTCCAGCATTCTTCAATTAGACTGTTTTGACATACTTTTTAGTCATTCTTTATGATATGTATCATTTTTGCAGTATAGTTAGATGCTCACTGTTTTAGTCCATGGCAATATAGCCTTGCTGAAGCTCGAAAAGGAGGCCGGTCATTTGCTGCGTAAAATTTTGGTACCTCGTTGCTTGGCTTCGATGCGAAAGGCAGGGTTCCTTCAATCATCTGAGGTACACATTGTAAAACAACAAAACTAATGTGCTTTCTGATTTGGTGTTAATTACCTCTTGCAGAATAAGTCCAAAGGAAAAAACATCTACTTTGGTGTCATATTCTTTGTTCTTGAACACCTCCGGAGCAATGTAACGACCTGAAAACTTCGAAAAAATCACCGATTTTTACAACTTTTTGTTCGAAGAGGTGGCGGCGTAACTTACATGTATCTTGACGACTATAAAACTTGTCATCTTTAACTCTTGTAGCAACTCTAACAAGCTTACTAACATCAAAATCTGCAACTTTCAGGTGTCCAGATTCACCAAGCAATATATTCCTGCTCAAAAACAGGCAAAATCAATCGAAATGCCGCGTCTAGAAACTCAAGTAGGGTAAAAACTCACGACGTTTCAAGATCACCATGAATGATAGCTTCAGGCTTATTCTCATGCAGATAATTCATTCCCCTACAAAGACATGTACATATTGGTTTGATTTTATACAAAATACAAAATAAATCGTTTATTTGCTATACGAACCTTGCAATATCCATTGCGAATCGAAGAGCAATCACTGGCTTAAGAGGCCCTTTACATTCCATATATTTCTGAAGATCACCCTATATGTTTTTAAGAAGCCGATTATCGAACTTTGTTTTCGATGTGGAATGATAGCAGCAAATAATGTAATGTACCTTTGGTAAATATTCGGTAACTATCATCATTGGAAAGCTTTGTGTAACAGCACCAAGAAACTGAATAACATTTGGATGTCTAAGTTTCTGAAGCAACGCAAGTTCATCGCGAAACGCTTTCCTAAAACATGAAAAACTACATGGAATACAGACATCGAAATTCTTTGTAAATCGAACCGTGATTGGAACATACTTACACCTTTTCCTCGTCCGCTATTCCTTCCAAAAATGTTTTCACAGCAACTTGTGTTCCACGCCATAAAGCAACTCTATATGTTCCCTGAAATGATGCACTTATCATCAGATGAGAACACGCAGTCAATTATTCGACATTTCGCACCTTAGTTATTGTAATGTTCATTGAGAAATCAAGCTCTTTTGGATCAATCTCGTATTCGGGAACTTGACGAACATTTTTAACCTGCATCGGTGCCATCTGATAGAGAAAAAAGAAACTGAAGTTACATTGATGAAGCCTTGTGTGTTGTGTTCAGTGAAGAGTAAGACTAACCAATTGCTTTGCGCCCCATTTCTCAAGTAGCTTGATAAAGCCATGATTCTTGTAATGTATTGCATCAGCCAGAGGCTACTTTTCGATAACATAAAAATGCATTAGCCATGTTGNCTAACGGTTGGCTTGGGTGGGACATGCACCGAGCATGTTAATCTCGGCAACAGAAAAGTTAATGAATGATGGAAATGATAAGGGTAAAAGAAGATAGAAATACGAAAACGGTTAAGTGAAATGGTTCATGTGTGTGTGTATGATGTAACTAAGAAGTAAGAAAGATAATGTGTAGTGTGTGTGAAGTTTCATTCAATAGATTGTGACCGCTTTACAGATTTTGTAGGTGACGCAGGTGAGATATGATAGGGACGGGGAAGGAGGTTGTCGGTTGTCCGGTGATAGAGTCCGGTCCTTCGGAGAACACTCTAAATTATGCAGTCGTACTTTAATGTTTTGAACTATGTTTTAAATTTGCTTCCGAATATTTCCGTTTTAATTATCACGTTTTAACAAAACATCTAGGCCCACATTAGGGTCGTTACACCAAATCCTCCATACTTTCCGGGGATCCCTATTCAAAGAGTTACATAACGGGTGTCCAGCTAGAATAAGCTGGAGCACCCCAACCTACTCACTTACAGTATTCCGAGGTATTTTCCTACACTCGGCCTCAAAACGGGTAATAAAACCCAACAACCTTTCTGAAGAATCATACCGCAACGCGGTCAAAGAAGTAATAGAGTTTATTGGTGTATTGAAAGGCGCGAAAGCCGAAAAAAATTGATCCTTAAAGTTCTGATATGAAACAATCGACCGCCTCGGTAAACGATTTAACCATCAGAGGGCTGACTCCTTAAGAGAGGCGGCAAAAACAAAGCACACTGCCGCATCACTGAAATTCATCATACTCACATGAATCTCCAAATTCGATGTATGAGCATGTGAGTCAGTCGACCCGCGATACTGTGGAAGATCCTTAGGCATTTCAATAAACTCGGTACGAGTGGCTCCGATAATAGCCATGGAAAATGGCGATAGAGCGTTAGACGTGTTCGAATGACTTTGTAAAACTTCCATTGACGGAAGAACTTTTCCCCGATTGCCAGTTGGCTCATTAGTCCTCTCATTCTCAGTATAATCTCCCTCATAAGCTGAGGTCTGATGAGTATCTCGGGTATGCTCCCCGTACACTCATCTCCTTTCTTGGCAAAGAGTCATTCTGGCCTCTAATTGGTTCATCATGGCCTCGTTTTGTGCCATCTTCCCGCTCATCTCCTTAAACTTTAAGGCTGTGTTCTGCACAAATAATGAAAACAGATTATACATTATATAATGCATAATCTGTTTTTCAAAACAAAACAATATCCATTTTAAATTCTAATTATGAATTATAATCATAATGTATTCTGGTTTTTTAACTATAATGCATAATCAAGTTCAGATTTAATTCTGAAAATGCATTATGCATTCTACTCATTATTTTTTACGAGAAAATTACGACATTGGCCCCCAATGTTTAAGATAATGTAAAAGCGATGTCCCCAAAGTTTGTAATTTGCATGAGAACCCCTTGAAGTTTCAAAACCGTTTAAAAATGTCTCTCGAGTAAATAGTAGTGGTTTTTCGTATAAGTGGTTTTGATAATTTATGCATTATTTTTAAAATTTTCGAAGTTTAGAAACATTGTCATTTCATTTTTTTTCAAAGTTAATTGATCAATATAAACTATTGAGATGGAAGCCAAAATCACACATTATATCAACTTCGAGACTTTTATGCAATTTACAAATTTTGATGCACCGTCTTACATTGTTAACTATATTTTTCATATATATATATATTTTTTTCCGAAGCAAATTTTCATCGTTTGTATCATAATGAATTCTTTTTTTTTCTAAAATTTGGTATTTATAATATCACTTGTTAAGTTTCTTATTCGACAATATCTTATTCAATATTTTTGTTTTCTTTTTATTATATAATTTTTAAATAAAAAAACATTGTTACTTTATTTTTGTAATTAAAAATATTATTTTAATATAGAAATATAATTTCAAATTTATAAGAAAGAGAGATAATTATTTTGTACAATGTAACTCAATTAAAATTCTACATTTCAATTACAATATTTTTACAGAACGCTTTTACATTTAATAATTTATTATATATTTACACAGAACTACGCAGATTCTAATTATACATTCTGATTCTACATTCTAATTATAAATTCTGATTATACATTATATAATTTGTACAGAACACACACTAAATCTCAAAATATGAGGGATTAAAATAGAGGGAATAATAAAAATGGCCATCCCTTCACCGTTACCGTTAACGTTGCCGCTGTTTGTTGTCTTTCACCATTACCGTTAACGTTACGTTTCTAAAGCATTCCATCTCTTGGCTTCACACGTGTCAAGTTGTAATTTGATTATGAGTTTTACTTTAGAATTAAATATAAAATAATGGCTAAAAATTGAAAAATCATGTCTCTTTTTTAGATTATCTCTTTTAATCAGAACCCGTACAAAATCCGATCTAATTATTTTAATAGTACATAACTTAGTTCTGCACGGATAGGGGTGGACATAGCTGGAACCAACCCTTGAGCCAATCCAAACCCTACAAACGGATCAATTGGTGGATTGATCCGTGTAAAATATATAAATGAATTGGACTACAAAAATCAACCCGTCAACTCGTACGAGTCAACGGATTGATATAGACCATATTATATATATATATATATATTTTAATTTTAAAATTAATAATAATATTATTTTAAATTTATATTTAATATCTGGATTAGATCGAACTTCTAACTCATCGGATCAACCGTTGATGAGTTAAAAATGTTTACCAATCCATCGGGTTAATCCGTATAGATTGATGGGTTCAACCCGAAATTTATTGGGTCGGACCCGTGCTCACCTCCATCGCACGGATTAATATTGCCGATAATAAAACTCTATTCATTTTTATCATGTACACTATTTAATTACTACATTTACATTACAAAACAAATACAATTAATGAAATTGCTATTGGAGGCTTCACAAAGTCAAAGTTTAAGAGGCGTGTTACGCGTTAATAAACCCAATCTGTCGTCATTTGATTTCCGATGTGGGATGAGATTAATTGGATAATTGCATTTACTTGTGTTCTTTGTTATTCATTACAAAAAAATTCGGTTGACCAATCATAGTTATGTAAGAATGTTAAGAAGTTTAAGCAAGTTCATAAACTACAAATACGACTTTCTCTATTGTTCCTTGTGTGATTCAGTTAATCCAAACTTCGTTTTACATATATATATAGCTCAGTTTAGGAAGATGATTCAAAGTCAATAATATAACACATATTGACTTTGTTTTTGGGAGATACGTGGTATTCATTAAATTTATAAAAAATTCTTTTAAATATCTCATCATATAATGATTTGTTCAAATCTTTTAAATATGTAGTTTCATTTACTTAATCTCGTTCGTTCACGCTCTCCCAACGTAAATTCGATCATACTATATAATTCCAATAATGTACACACTTTTTATGTAATGTTTGTTATGGTCCCTTTTTAGGGGTACCAACAATCATCCGGTTCGTCAACAAACGAACTCGGTTTTGATTTGTTTTTTATGGGGAAAACGATTAACGCTAGAAACAATAAAATGTCACATCGATTTATAGTGGAAACCCCAAGAATTGGGGTGAAAACCACTTGGCTAAGAGCAAATTATGATCATAGCCGATTCACTAATCAAACAGTTTATACAGGATACAGAAGAGACTTAATGAAAATGACAAGGAATAAGAATGCAATAAGAACTCCGCAGGGTAACGACCTGTTCTTATACGTCCAAAAGGTCCTGCTATTTTCGTCGTTGCGCTATGTATTTATAGTGTTAGTGGCGTGTGTAAATCACGCTCTGTAACTGCCTCTGACAGGTTTGTTAGAAGTTGTTGTCGCGCGATGTAAAACGAGGTTGGGACCGAGGCGTGGTCTGCGTGATCGGGCCCGAGGCGTGGTAAACGTGTGAAGGCCCGAAGCGTGGAAAACGTGGGTTTGTAACCGTTCGGACCGAACCATGGAGCCACTTTCCAGAAAACGCTTTATTTCGCCAATGTCATCTTCGGTCTTCTCGTGAAACATCGGGCCGCTTTTCGTTAAATGTACAAATGGGTTGCACGAGTTCGTTTCCACCATTTGAACCAGCCCAATCGTTATTTGAGCCTTATCTGTCACATGGTGTCTGGTTCTAGAGTTCTCATCACTAGCCCCTCGAGCTTGATTGCCATCGTAGAGGTGATACAAGGCCGATCACATGATGTTTACACATTCGTGATACATGGGACCGTACCTGTAGGTAGTGAGCGTCCAGGGGACCGACCTTTCCCTTAAATGTAGGAACTAATTGTATTTAAAACTCAATAACGTATTTTTATGTTATATTTTTATCTTTATTATTATTTATTTTTATTTTTATTCTTAAATATTAACATCCAGATTTGCGCCTCTTCACATTCGATAGTTCAAGAGGCGTGATGAGTGCGCTTGTACTGCCATTGTCTAGGGCAATATTACGTGGCGGCTCACCATTGGCTGGGAGATTAATATTTAAATCGGGGTTTTGGACACTGTTTCTCCTCATCGTCATTTCGCTAAGAAAAAACTGCCAAATCGAGCTCTCTGTGCCCTCAATCCGTTTCAAGTTCAACCCATTCCACTCCGATTTTCTTTATGGTATACACTATGACTCCTCATAAAATGAGATACCCAACTATGTCTGAGTTGGATATTGAGGAGTTTAGGTCTAGGTTTTCGATTCCAGCACATTATTCCATCTGGAAGGGACGGGAAGATATTCCATGTTTCCTTCCGGCGGAAATGAATGTGCCGGCATCCGCTATTCCGGTCAGTTACGCTTCCTTAAAGTGCGGGCTTCGTTTTCCGCTGCATCCCTTTGTAGCAGCCGTTCTTAAAGAAATTCACTGCTCTACTTTTGCGTTATTCCCGGGTAGTTATGTGAATATAGTGTCGTTCATATTTTACTGCCACCAACAGAATCGGGCCCCGACCTTAGAACATTGTTTCAACATGTTCTTGGTGGGATCCCGAAAGGGTAAAGGTTTGTTAGGATGCCGCAAACTATATTATATAGCGGTGCGCACTAAAGAGTGCGCTATAGTTGATAAAGAAGAGTCTCTCCATGCGTGGGAGTCTTGTTACGTGTGGATAACAGTCCCAAAGGAGGACATGTTGAAGGTATGGCCACGCCGGACTCACCCACGCATAGGTCAGTTTGACCGAACTAGGTTCAACCCCTCTCGTCCGGACACCGCAAACACACTTGCGATGTTGCCCCCTCCCGAAGCACGCCTTAAGCGAACGGAGCTGCTTCGGGAGAAAAGATTGTTAGAAATAGGTGTCGCGGGTAGGATCGGAGCCCCAGCCCCGAAGGGGATGTTTTCTAGCTCAGATCCATCAGAGAGATCGGGTATGAAATAATGTTTTTATTTTATCCTCTCCTGATCCTTATGTATTTGTTTTGCAGACTCGACTGAGACGATGCCTAGCTCACGTTTCAAACGTATGGCGGCTGCTTCGGTCCGTCCTTCTGAAGGACAACGTGAAGCATCGGGCAGTGCTGATGGAAGTGAATCAGCAACGGGGGGTACGCTGGTCCCATCGGGGTCCGGGAACCCCCCGATCAAAACTACCAGCGCGGGCACATTGACCCTGCGCTGCACAGGGCAGCCTTCAACCGGGGAAGGGCCTGCGTTTCAGGTATTTGGAGTGATAGATGAGGTGATAAAGGCTCGGATTCGTTCTTTGAGCTTATTCAGCCTCTATCAGATCGGAAACAACTCCTTCATTAACGCTAATACTATTGCTTTATTGCTGCATGGAGCCGTTCCCGTGGAGAAGGTTCTCCCCGGTCCTCACCTTAAGGCGAACGTCTCCCTGCCGCCGATCCCCTTAGGAAAAGGAAAAAGGGCGACCGAAGCGGAAGCCCCGAAGGATCCCAAAAGGCTGAAGAAAGGGGAGAGCGTTTCGGTCCCTACTAAGGGGATCGTTTTGAAGGAACCTGAATCAGGCCCTAAGACTAACTCCGACTGGGGAGTTGCCTTGGGCCTGCTGGACAGGTTCAGTAAGGGGAGGAAACTAACCTCCTGGAGAAGTGCTTTCTCGCAGGACTTCCGCCTTTATGAAGAGCAAAACCCAGACAACGTCCAAGCGGACATGTCTGGGGAAGATATTATGGAGGGTTTCCTCGACATCACCACCAAGGTAATTTTATTTAATATGAAGGCCCGAAGCTTCAGCTTTTAAAACCTGTTATCTTATGCAGATGCTGAGGAAGGCCTTCACAACTGCCATCACCGTGGAGAAGAACCAGGGTGATAGCGTTGTGTCACAAAAAGTCCAAGATCAACTTGACCTTGCAAAAAGGCAAATTGAAATCAAGCATAGTGAGTTGGTCATGGAACGGGAGGACCGGGACCGACTGAATAGTGAGCTGCTAAGAGCTGGGACGGAGGTCTCGCTCTTAGCAGATAAAGTCTATGAGCTGGAGAAGATATGACAAACAGCTCAGGGGCAAATTTCTGACATGGAGGTCAAGCTGGGGGCCAAGGAGGAAGAAATCAACGAAGTCCAAGGTCAGGTCCAAGAGAAGAGAAATAAGTTGAACGAACTTCTTCTTCGGGCCCAAGAAGAGAAGACGACCTTGGAAGAGGAGTTGACAAGAGCCCGCACTTCGATCGAAGGTTCGTTCCGGGAGGCCGTTCTGGGCTTCGCTCGGTCCCCCCTGTTATTCGCTTTAGCGGATAACATACATGGGGTATACACTACTAAATATTTGGATAACATGCGAGAGCAAGTTATACATCAGTTCGGGCTTTCCCCTTCGGACGAGCGATGGAAAGCGATCGAGCCACTTGAAAGAGATGTCAACTTTCAAGTTATTCCAACTTTGGAAGAACCTATTCTGAAGAAGATCATTTCTTCTATCTCTTTGAAGAGATGGAGAGAACGGTCAACCAGAAGGTGGCCGATCAGGAGGAAGAATTGAAGCAGCTCGCGGCCCGGACCGAACCGCAGGAGCAGGGAGTTGAAGACAAAGAAGATGGACATGAAAATTAAAATTTCAATTGTATTTTGTACCTACTTTGCTCTTTGTTTTCAATATACAACTCTTTTCGTCTCAAATTTTGCCTCTTTAATTGTTAGAACAAAGTGTTATATAACTAACTTTTTAAGTAAATTATCATGCTTCAAATTAACGAGAATGTTTTAACCACCAAATATAAGATCGGGGACGCTTATAGGGTGTTAACCCATCGGTCCCAGATATCTTATGTTTGGCTTATTCTTGTCAATTCTAATTGGATCGGTCGTTTTACATTGTATGTGGATAAATCTTATTCCGTCCTTGGGATTAGTATTTGATTGGAGAGGCGCGGTCTAGGTTCAATATGAGTTACTATAAACTTTGGCCGAACCTTGGTTCTACTGAAGTCCCGTAGGTTATATTGACTAAGGTTTTGCTCATAACATGTCTCATATTAGGACCGAATTCATGTTTCGATATGTTGACCCTTCCCATTCCTCTTTTTGCGGCAGATTTCGTAAGTACAAGGGTCATTTCTCAAGAATGAATGCCGTTGAAGGGAGTGTTTTAGTTCGTAATGAGTTCTGGGAGAATCGCAACTTATCCATGGGACTAGGCAAGTGCATGAGCATCTGACTCGTCAGAACGGTCACTACAACTTGGGAGCCTTGCGGATAAGAAGCTTCAGTCACCAGTCCAGATTCGTCCTAAGTCACCCAACTTCAAGATCGGTCCATCATTCAGTTAGAAATTATTTGTTTTGTACTTACTTGATATCGGCTTACGCTTAAAGGAATGTACGCTTATTAAGTCAAACAGATTAATCGAAAGTTCACAAAAATATCGCATTAAGTTCATGACATTCCAAGTTCGAGGGACCTCTATACCATCCAATGTCTCAAGTTTATACGCACCTGATTCCAATTTCTTTGAAATTCGATACGGTCCTTCCCAATTTATGTCTAGCTTTCCAACGTTCCTCTGCACTGTAATGCTTCTGAGGACGAGATCGCCTTCAAAGAATTCTCTTGAGAGGACTCGCTTGTTATGGGCCCGTTCCATAGTTCGCTGATAAGCACGCATTCGCGCATAAATTGCATCTCTATTTTCTTCGATCATCTCGAGTTCCAATAATCTCCTTTCACCATTCATATGCTCATCATATTGAGATATCCGAGGTGATCGGATGGCAACCTCCACCGGGCTGACAGCTTCGGTCCCATACACCAATGAGAAATGTGATTCCTGGGTTGTTGAGCGGGGTGTAGTTCGGTATGCCCATAAGACCTCATAGATATGTTCAGGTCATTTACCTCCGAAATCTTCTAACTTGGTCTTCAATCATTTCAAGATAACCTTGTTAGATACCTCCGTAAGTCCATTAGTTTGGGGGTGGGCTACTGATGAGAAATGTTGGATGATGTCCAACTTGGTGCATAGATCCCGTATGCTCTTTCCACCGAACTGAGTCCCATTATCTGATATGAGCGCTCGGGGAACCCCGAAGTAGCTCACGATATTTCTCCATAAGAAGTGCTTGACCACTTTCTCTGAGATGATAGCTACTGCTTCTTCTTCAATCCATTTCGAGTAATACTCCACCGCTACGATACAAAATTTTATTTGCCCTATTGATCGGGGGAAAGGTCCGAGAATATCAATCCCCCATCTGTCAAACGGACAAGGAAATGGGGTAACCGATAAGGGAGACCCAGGCAATTGCGGGATCGGAGCATGGTATTGACATATAGCGCAACGTTTAGTGTATTTCTTGGCATCTGCAAGCAATGTTGGCAAAAAATATTCAGTTCTAGTAATGCGGTGGTATAAAGATCGATCCCCTAAATGAATGCCGCATATCCCTTCATGAACATAAATCATGATGGTTTCAGCCTCAATAGGGGATAAGTAGCGCAGAAGCGGGCCCTCAAAACTCTTTTTAAACAAACGTCCGACAACCAAGATAAATCTCTTAGCCCGGACTTCTATTTTTCTGGCTTCGGACTTGTCTTTAGGGAGATAGCTGTTTGAGAGGTATTTAATAAAAGGGTCCATCCAATTGGGTTCACCCGGAGATTCAGTAGTGTTAATATTCAAGCCCTGGAGTTCATGGTATAGAGCCCCGATCTCTTCAATAGACTGTTCGGTCACTGATATCTCGATCGAAGGTCGGTCCTGAATGTGGACCGAAATAGTGATTGGCTCTATATCAGGTATGCCCGCGGCCAATCTGGCAAGTGCGTCGGCAATCTTATTTTACTCTCGCGGCACGTGGTCGAGAGAAAACTCACTGAATTTTTTGGATGATTCCAGAACTTTGGCACAATATAATCTCATCATCGGGTCATGAGTTTCAAATCTCCATGCGAACTGTTCTACTACTAACTTCGAGTCTGAGAACATTCGCACTTTGCTAACTCCCATTTTTCGAGCCAAAGTCATTCCTGATAATACAGCCTCGTATTCTACCACATTATTTGTTTCAGCAAAGGAAAATTTGACTGCGGAATGAATAAGGTAACCTTGTACCGTTGTCAGGGTAATGCCCGCTCCTTTTCCTCCGAAGGTCGACCCATCTACGTGGATCGTCCATCGATCATCCTCTTGGTTAAGATATATGGCCGATCGAGTCATTTCAACCACAAAGTCGGCTAGGACCTGAGCTTTGATCGCCATTCGGGGCAAGAATTCCAGATACATAGCGCTGAGTTTGATAGCTTATTTTGCTAAACTCTCATTCAAATTCTTCTCTTTAAGGATCACCTTTAGAGGTTGATCCGTATAAACATAGACCGTTCAGCCTTCAAAATAATGTTTCAGCTTAGATACAGATTTTTTCAAAGCTAGCATGAACTTCTCTAAGGTAGAATATCTTGTTTCAACAGATACCAGAGAATGGATGACATAATAAACATGTCTATGAATGTCGTCTCGGATTGTCACCAGAGCTGCGCTGACAGCAACTTCTGACACAGCAAGATATAACCCCAAAGGTTCATCACAAGTTGGACTTACCATCACCGAGGGAGTGCTTAAATAAGTCTTCAGCTCGGAGAAGGCCCGATCGCATTCTTTGGTCCAATCTAGATGGCTTGCTTTTCTTAGCACTCTGAAAAAATGTAGATTCCGGTCTGTGGATTTTGAAATAAACCTGCTTAGTGCGGCGAGTCGGCCAGTAAGCCTATGAAATTATCTCTTGTTTCTTGGAGGTTGCATATCAATGATAGTCTGCACCTTTTCAGGGTTAACTTCTATGTCTTTCTCTGAAACGTAATATCCTAGAAATTTTCCACTTCGGATCCCGAAGCAGCATTTGTTTGGATTTAGTTTAAGCTTAGATTTTCGGCATACTTCGAAACAACGAGACAAATAAGAAAGGTGGTGTTCATCATTCATAGATTTAACAATCATATCGTCAACATACACTTCCATCATATGGCCGATCAATTCTCTAAAGATTTTGTTGACCAACCTTTGATATGTTGCTCCAGCATTTTTGAGACCGAATGACATAACCACATAACAGTAAACTCCATCTTCGGTCATGAATGATGACTTCTTCTAATCTTCTTCAGCTAGGAAGATCTGATGGTACCCAGAATAATCATCCATGGTACTCATCATGGTGCTACCAGACACAGCGTCTACCAGTCGGTCGATATGCGGCAAGGGGAAAGGGTCCGACTCACAGCTTTTGTTAGCATCGGTAAAGTCGATGCACATTCGCTATTTCCCATCCGGTTTGGAGACCACTACTGGGTTTGCAACCCTTCAGTATAGTAGATTTCTCTGATGAATCCTGACCGCATCAATTTATTCACCTCAGCCCTGATATTCTCGATTTTTTCAGGATAATAGCGTCTCCTTTTCTGCCTGACAGACTTCGTTCCAGGCTCGGTGTTGATCCGATGTTCACTATCGGATCGGTCAATCCCCGGAACATCGTCCGGAGTCCATGCTTATATATCCACGTGGCTTCTCAGCAAGTGGATCAGTTCTTTTTCAAAAGTAGGGGCTAAATGTGACCCGATGCGAGTTGTTTTGGTTGAGTCATCCTCAACCAGGTTAATCAACTTGAACCCTACGGGTTCCATTTCTTGCCTCGGGTGCGGCAGTTCTTCCAGCAAATCCACCCGGGCCTTTTTGATAGGTGTCAATGTTCGGCACGAGCTCATGTAGTATTGCCTGGCTACTTTCTGATCCCCCTTGACAGAAATAACTTTATGAATGGAGATGAATTTGAGCATCATATGATAGGTAGATGGGACCGCCTCGAACTTACTAAGGCCGATTCGTCCGATAATGGCGTTGTAAGCCAAGTCGACTTCAACGACAGTGAATTCCAGATCCTCCGATCGGTCCTTGGATGGTTCTCCAAGGGTGACTGGGAATAAGATTTTCCCACATGGAATGACGCTCCTCTGGTCGAACGACCAAAGAGTTATTTTAGCGATCGGGAGGTCATGAGCAGTAACTCCCAACATTTAAGCTACTTTGCGCTTCATTAAATTGCACGAAGCCCCGGTGTCCACTAGGATCCTGTGGACACGACGATTTCCGATGATTCCAATAATGGTAAGGGGATCATCGCATTGATCGATGATCCCTTCCCGATCGGCCATAGTGAAAGTGATATCCTCCCCGAAGGGAGGGGACCTTTCAGCTGGATCATATTTAACCAGCGCCACAGATTCGGAGCTCTCAGCGGAGTCTCCGCGCGCGGTTCTCTTTCGGTCCCGGACCGATTCATTTATTCTTAGACCGCCGGAGATAACATAAATATCTCCAACTACTTCTCTGGGTGCCGCCTCATTTTGAAGAGGTTGGGCACCAGTTTCCGCAGGTGGAGGAGCGGCCTGCTCCTGTCTTCCACCCTCGTTCTGCGGGGCTCTGCCGCCACGGCCCCGCCATCTTCTTCTTCGGCCCTGACCACGGTTTTCTCGACCGTGTTGGCCTCTTTCTTGTTCTAGCGTAGGAGACCGTTAGTCCTCCGTCCGATCATTATAATTTCGGGGTTGTCCCCGATAATCGCTTCCCCGCGGCCTGTGATGATCGTCACCTTGGTGGCCCTTTCGGGGGGATTCTGCTCGATTGCCCTTCAGACCATTCTGGTCGGGCTTTTCTTTATTCATTGCCGCTACCGTCTCTTTCAACAGCGGGCACTTCAAGGTCGGGTGATCACGATTATGATGCATCTCGCAATACACCCGATTGTCCTCCTGCTTTGGGGGGACATCTTTCTCGCCTACAGCCGCTACTTCTCGCAACTGCTTCTTAGGGTAGGAAACCCTATGATCACCTGCGGGCTCAGAATTTCTGCTAAGTTTCCGATAGCCTAGCCCCAGCGCTTCATCCACCTTAATATACTTGTTGATTTTCTGAAGAAGTTTTCCCAGGGTGGATGGTTGGCTCTTTACCAAGCTGGCCGAAAGGCCTCACGGTCCCAAGACCTGCTGTAGAATGTCAATTTTATCCCGGAGCTCAAGCTTGATGCCCCGAGCGGTCCTATTGAATTTCTCCATGAAGGACCGAAGACTCATTTTTGCAAGGATATATTTCAGCTGATATAGTTCCTGCCTGCTTCGGGGAGGTCCTACATTTGGAGCAAAATGCTCTGAGAAAGCCAGAATAAATCCGCCATATGACTGTATGGATCGGGCTGGCAAATTTTTTAACCACGTTCGGGCGTCTCCTTGTAATCCTGCCGCGATGATGCGGCACTTTAGTGAATCTCAGGCCCGAACTGTTCCCATGCGTAATTCGAAATCGGCAATGTGATCGATCGGATCGCCGTCACCACTAAATGTCGGCAACCCCTCGGGGTTGCGATAATGCCGATCTGGTACTGCTGTCCAAATCTCTTCAGAAAAGGGGAGCATCAAATCTCCCAATGCGGCTTATACGCCTTCAGATTGTTGGGATGATGTCTGGACCGCATGCAGATTATGCCACGAGTCATCATCCTTATTTCACCTGATTGAGGCCTCCATGACCCTGTTAAATAAACCAGGATTGCGTCCCAGATTAGGTTCACAGTCCTTCAACGCACGCATGCTCTCCAACTCCCTGTTGAGCTCATCAATTCGTCGCTGCATCTGCTCCTGATCATTTCCATGAGCGGGAGTTAGAGCTATGGCTGGGGGGAGGAGTAGACCAATATCTAGGCCTCCTCATTGTTACACCACGCCTGATGATATCTTCATCATCAGTGCTGCGCTCGTCAGGATCACTCTCGTATCCTCTGCTTTTGGGAACAGGACTTGAAACAGCCGGTGGTTCTGTTCCACTTCTCTCCGACGTAATTTCTAGTACCACCTTCCTGACGACAGCTTCCAGATCCTGCAAAGTGAATGTTGGTGCTGGAAGGCTGTCGGGAAGCACGTCACTGTCATTTGTCGAAGTTCCATTCGCCATGCGTTTGGTTATCCCTGGTAGAAAACTCAAATGGGATTAGAGAATCGTCCCCACGGACGACGCCAAACTGTTATGGTCACTTTTTAGGGGGTACCAACAGTCATCCGGTTCGTCAGCAAACGAACTCGGTTTTGATTTGTTTTTTATAGGGAAAACGATTAACGCCAGAAACAATAAAATGGCACAGCGATTTATAGTGGAAACCTCAGAAATTGGGGTGAAAACCACTTAGCTAAGAGCAAATTATGTTCATAGCCGATTCACTAATCAAATAGTTTATACAGGATACAGAAGAGGTTTAATGAAAATGACAAGGAATAAGAAAGCAATAAGAACTCCGGCAGGGTAACGCGTGTTCTAATGCGTCCAAAAGGTCTGCGTGATCGGGCCCGAGGCTTGGTAAACGTGTGAAGGCCCGAAGCGTGGAAAACGTAGGTTTGTAACCGTTCGGACCGAACCATGGAGCCAGTTTCCAGAAAACGCTTTATTTCGCCAAGGTCATCTTCAGTTCTCTCGTGAAACATCGGGCCGCTTTCGTTAAATGTACAAATGGGCTGCGCGAGTTCGTTTCCACCATTTGAACCGGCCCAATCGTTATTTGTATCTTATCTATCACAGGGTGCCTAGTCCTAGAGTTCTCATCAATGTTGAAAATCTAAATGTTTTAAAAATCAATGCTAGTCTATATATAAGATGAGCAAAGTACTCTAATATGTAAAACTATTTTATATAATTATAAATTAATAAACGAATAATTAATTTTGTATGCATATATTAGGTGGGTTATGGACATATATATGTAAAACTATTATCAATCTCACTTAAAATGTTTAATAATTTTACAACCATCAAAACCTATTACTCATTTAAATACTAAATCTCTAAATATGAGGAATTAAAATAGAGGGAATAATAAAAATTGCCATCCCTTCATATTTCTCTTAAGTTGCTGCTGTTTGTTTTCTTTCACGGTTACCGTTAACGTTACGTTTCTAAAGCATTCCATCGTTTGGCTTCACACGTGTCGAGTTGTAATTTGATTATGAGTTATACATTAGAATTTAATATAACATTATAGATATGGCTAAAAATTGAAAAATCAGATCTCTCTTGATACATTATCTCACCGGTACAAAATTCGATATAATTTTTTTAACAGTACATAACTTCGTTCTAGCACGGATTAATATATTGTCGATAATAAATCTCTCTATTCATTTTTCTCATCTACACTATTTAATTACTACATTTACATTACAAAAATAAATATAATTAATGAAATTTCTATTGGAGGCTTCACAAAGTCAAAGTTTTCGAGGCGTGTTACGTGTTAATAAACCCAATCTGTCGTCATTTGGTTTCCGATGTGGGATGAGATTAATTGGATAACTGCATTTAATTGTATTCTTTATTATTCATTACAAAAAAATTCTGTTGACCAATCATAGTTATGTAAGAATGTTAAGAAGTTTAAGCAAGTTCATAAACTACAAAAAATTCTAAGTCATCGCCTCACAAAAGTTGAGCATTCTAAGTCATCATTCATCATTTGATTGTCATTGACTAAGATATTTGAAAGGACAATAAAATGGTTGATCTATTCAAAATTATTTAACATAGTAAACGTCATTGAGTTGAAGTTTAAGTAATTTTACATAAACTGCTTACTCAATTTCTAGTATAAATACGACTTCTTACAGTTCTCTCTTATGTGAATCAAAGTTGTTTTACATAAAATGTTTTGCTGTTTCAAGAAGCAAAGGAGCCCCCATAAGAAGAAGAATAAGACGAGAGATGGAAACATGGAGGTTTTAACAAGCGTAGGTGTGCCTAAAACTAAACATAAGAAGGACAAAAAGAGACATGGGCATCATGGTGACGCTGGCGGAGGAGATGATGGTGGAGGAGGTTCTGGTGGCGATGTTGCTGGAGATGGAGGCCACAGAGGTCACGGTCATCACCATGTTGCCGGTTGTGGTAGAGGAGGAGGTCATGGAGGTCACGGCCATCACCACGGTGCTGGAGGCGGCGATTGTGGTGGTGGTGGTGGCGGTGGCGGTGGCGGTGGAGGCGACGGTTGTGGTGGTGGTGGTGGTGGTGGCGGTTTCGGTTTCGGTGGAGGCGGCGGNGTGGTGGTGGTGGTGGTGGCGGCGGTAATGGTGGCGGTGGTGGTGGAGGTTGTTGAAAGGATTATATTTGTAATGATACATTATACTTTATCAATAATAATGTTTTTTATTGTCATTTAACATGGAAATTAATAATATATAATAATTTCGTGTAAATTTGAGAAAGTGATAATAAAATATTTCTATACACACTATATATATATATTATTATATGGTTTAGTTTGGAAGATTATTCAAAGTCAACACTAAAAAAGACAAACTCTTTCAAGTAATGTTGTAACTCTCAATGTTTTAAAAATCAATGTCTAACGTATGCTGACCGTAACTTAAATTAATGATTACCTTTTTAAGAAATCACATCACATAAATTAATATTTAATTATATATAAACACTAAACAATTATTGGATCGACTATACATATGTGACTAGATGTGGTCATGGATCAATCCCACCCATCAATTGACTCGTGGGTTGAACCTATTAAAAATATGTAACGGGTTTGACTGATTAGATAAACTTGTGGCCCACAGCAGGTTAACCCGTTGTGTGTTACATGTTATAATGAGTCGAAATATAAAATGTTCGGTTCGAGTTCAAAAACAAAAAAATATAATTCAAAATTCATTTCTATTGAGTTTCTAATTCGACTCGGGTTTGAATTTAATGTTTAGTTAATAAATAATATATATAATTATTATAATAGTATTGTCTCGCGAACCAACTTGGATAGATTATTTAAAAAATTTTAGGTTCGATGTTCGTTAAAAATTCGAACTTGAATCGAGCCGAAAATTGAGCTCGAACTCGAGCATTGACCAGTTTAATTCGATTCGATAGGTTTGCAAACTGATTGAATTCATCAACGTACCTTAACTTAACCCATTTGGGCAAATGCTGAAACCCGACGAGTCAACTCATTAACGGGTTAAAACATAATATCAACTCGTTGGACCAACCCTTATGGACAGCTGGGTTTAATAGGTTTAGCCCTCAACCCGTTGGATTAGATCAACGGCCACCTCTATACCCAACGGAGCGGTCCATACCTAACGGTCATAATCAAAGATTGAGAACTAGTTTTACCTTCAAAAAACTTATAACTAGATTTTTCAAAATTAACAAATGTTGTGGATCAAATTTGTTTTATCATACAAATTTTGGTAATAATAATGTCATCTACCCATTAATTAATTAACAAATTTGATGCGAGCATTCTAACTAATTATGCAACTTCAATTTTTTTAATAATCATTTAAAGTTTATAAAATCAGGTAAAATGTCATATCCAAGTAAACTATATTGTTTGATGTTTTACAAATTTGGAGTTCATAATTGTGATAATTATGAAATTTGGATATCAAATTTATCAAAGTGCAATAGCATTTTTCATATCCTACTTAATTAATATTTAAAATAATATATAATTAATGAATTTCCATAGATATTGGAAGCCGATAATATTCAATTTGTCAAAGTTTGTATCCTATAAAGTCATATTAGTGCACAAAAATACAGCCAAATTTCCGTTTCAGACGCGTTAATAAACCCAATCCGTTTTCACTTGATTTTCCGATGTGGGATGAGGTTGTGGCTTGTATTCTTCATATATCATTGTCAATATGTTATTGATTGACTAAGAAATTTCAAAGAAGACTAATAAAATGGTTGACCTAATCATAGTTATTTAACAAGAAACGTAATTAAGAAGAAGTTTAAGCAACTTCACAGAAACTACTTCAATTTCAAGTACAAATACGACCTTCTCTGTTCTTCCTTCTGAATCAATTGACCCAAGCTTCGTTTAGCGTAAAATGTTTTGCTGTTTCAAGAAGCAGAGGAGCCACTGTAGGAAGAATAATAGAGATGGAAACATGGAGGTATTAACAAGCGCTGGTGTGCCTAAAACAAAGCACAAGAAGAACAAGAAGAGACGTGGGTATGACGGTGATGCTGGCGGAGGAGATGATGGTGGCGGTGCTGCCGGAGATGGAGGTCACGGTCATCACCACGGTGGCGGTTGTGGTGGAGGAGGAGGCCATGGGGGTCATCACGGTGGTGGTGGCTGTGGAGGAGGAGGTGGTTGTGGCGGTGGCGGTGGGGTTTCTTGAAGGGGTTGTCATATTTTTAATACATATTGTTATACTTTTTAAATAATGATATTTTGTATTGTTTATGCAAATTCATAATATATGATAATTTAATTTGAATTTAATTAAGATTTTGGTGTAAATTTGAGAAAGTAATAATATTTATTTCCTATACATATATATATAGCTCAGTTTAGGAAGATTATTCAAAGTCAATAATAAAACACATATATTTAATTTGTTTTTTTGATAAATAAATGGTATTGATTAGGTTTATAAAATGATGCAATGTTATCATATAATAATCTTATGTAGTTTCTTTCCCTTAATTTCATTTGTTCACGTTCTCCATCGTAATTTCGACCAGACTCAAATGTACACTCTTTTTATTTAATGTTGAAAGTCTAAATGTTTTAAAAATCATTGTTAATCGATATATAAGATGAGCAAAATACTCTAATATGTAAGACTATTTAATACAATTATAAATTACTAAACAATTAATTAATTTTATATGCATATATTAAGTGGGTTATGGATGGGTATATATAAACTAATAAAAGTATAAAACTATTACGAGTCTCATTTAAAACGTTTAATAATTTTACAACCCATCAAAATCTATTACTCATTTAAATACTAAATCTCAAAATATGAGGAATTAAAATAGAGGGAATAATAAAAATGGCCATCCCTTCGTATTGGTGATGTTTGCAAATCCAGTCCACCGCCCGGTGCGGTGAACGTACCGTAGTTGTATTCTATTTTTATCAAACATCATTAATAACTGCGTTCGTGTGACCGCAGAAAACACCGGTGAGTTCACAGCTGGGTTAACCCAACGGCCACCAGAACGGCCACCAGAATGTCAATTTTACCCTTGATAAGTTATAGTTTATTTTTTTTAAAAAATAATTTTGATTAATAAATTCTTATATTCTATCAATTACGTGTTCAAACTACAAAAATATATATAAAAATTTAAAAATATAGTTTTGAAATAACGAATTTATAATAAAATAATATGAAATATAATTTTTAAGTTATAAATAATTATTTAAAAATAAGGGCAAAAAAGTCATTTTATGACATCACGATCACTACATCGCTGTTTCAAAAACAGTTTCTTAAAATCACGATCAGTTCACTTCACAGCACAATACAGTTATCTCACATCACCGCTGTTGACAACCCTTAAACCGGGTACCAAGGATGCGTCCTTGTTGAGAACCATTAAACCCGGTAGCAACGAGGAGTCCTAAGCAATAATGATGATCGGTCCCGGAAAACAGCTTAGGGCGATCGGTCCCGGAAAACAGCTTAGGGTGATCGGTCCAGGCAAATAGCTTAGGGCCAACATACCGATCGGTCCAGACAGTTTGCTTAGGGGCAGCACACCGATCGGTCCAGACAGTTTGCTTAGGGCAGTAGACCGATCGGTCCAGCAGACAGCTTAGGGCCAAACAGACCCGATCGGTCCGCAGACTGATTAGGACAGTAGACCGATCGGTCCAGACAGACTGCTCAAGGCAGCAGACCGATCGGTCCTGACAGACTGCGTAGGCCCCAGCAGACTACATAGGCCCTGACAGATTGGATGTGGGCACATCAGCATGTCTTCCATGCTTCAGGCTCAACCACGCTTTCCAGCATGCGGAAACAACATTGTCAGAGGCAGCTTAGGGCCAAACAAACCCGATCGGTCCGCAGACTGCTTAAGGCGGTGTTCTGCACAGATTATGAAAACAGATTATGCATTATAGAATGCATAATCTGTTTTTTGAAACAGAACAATATCCATTTTAAATTCTAATTATGAATTATAATCATAATGCATTCTGGTTTTTTAACTATAATGCATAATCAAGTTCAGACTTGATTCTGAAAATGCATTATGCATTCTACTCATTATTTTTTACGAGAAAATTACGACATTGGCCCCCAATGTTTAAGATAATGTAAAAGCGATGTCCCCAAAGTTTGTAATTTGCATGAGAACCCCTTGAAGTTTCAAAACCGTTTAAAAATGACTCTCGAGTAAATAGTAGTGGTTTTTCGTATAAGTGGTTTTGATAATTTATGCATTATTTTTAAAATTTTCAAAGTTTAGAAACATTGTCATTTCATTTTTTTTCAAGGTTAATTGATCAATATAAACTATTGAGACGTTTAAAAAATTAACGAGTATTATGATTCAATATAAACGTTTTTGGAAGTTCGGGGATCAACAACGCAATTTTGAAACATGGAAGCCAAAATCACACATTATATCAACTTCGAGACTTTTATGCAATTTACAAATTTTGATGCACCGTCTTACATTGTTAACTATATTTTTCATATATATACATTTTTTTCCGAATCAAATTTTNGGGCACATCAGCATGTCTTCCATGCTTCAGGCTCAACCACGCTTTCCAGCATGCGGAAACAACATTGTCAGAAGCAGCTTAGGGCCAAACAAACCCGATCGGTCCGCAGACTGCTTAGGGCAGTAGACCGATCGGTCCAGACAGACTACTCAAGGCAGCAAACCGATCGGTCCTGACAGACTGCGTAGGCCCCAGCAGACTGCATAGGCCCTGACAGACTGGATGTGAGCACATCAGCATGTCTTCCATGCTTCAGGCTCAACCACGCTTTCCAGCATGCGGAAACAACATTGTCAGAGGCAGCTTAGGGCCAAACAAACCCGATCGGTCCGCAGACTGCTTAGGGCAGTAGACCGATCAGTCCAGACAGACTACTCAAGGCAGCAAACCGATCGGTCCTGACAGAATGCGTAGGCCCCAGCAGACTGCATATGCCCTGACAGACTGGATGTGAGCCCATCAGCATGTCTGCCATGCTTCAGGCTCAACTACGTTTTCCAGCATGCGGAAACAACATGGTCAGAGGCGTTGACATGACATTAATTACACGCGTTTCCCTCTCTTTAAATACAGAGCTAAAAGATAAGCTCAGGAGGACCCTGGGGGAGGCCAATTTCGAAGAATACGAGCCGCTGTAATTTCATTTCCGCTTCTCTTTTTCCTTTTGTATATTTCATTGATTTATTAATGAATTTGCCGTGGTGGTTCTCCTCTCGGCAACGTGGTTTTTTTCCCTTTTCTTAAGGGGTTTTTCCACGCTAAAATCGTCTGCGTTCTTTCCATTTTCTATATTTCAAGTTGTCTCCACAAACAACAAATAAAATCGATTTTCAGAATCCGATAACTGTTGTTACCCCCTAAAAAGGAACCACAACAATCGCTATTTGTCAAACATTGTTTCAAACGTACCCATTATCTACTAAAGTTGCCGCTGTTTGTTGTCTTTCACCGTTACCGTTAACGTTACGTTTCTAAAGCATTCCATCTTTTGGCTTCACACGTGTCAAGTTGTAATTTGATTATGAGTTTTACTTTAGAATTAAATATACAATTATGGCTAAAAATTGAAAATCAGATCTCTTTTAATCCGAATCCGTACAAAATCCGATCTAATTATTTTAACAGTACATAACTTCGTTCTAGCACGGATAGGGGTGGGCATAAATCGATTCAACCGTTGAACCAACCCAAATAGTACAAACAGATCAATTCGTGGATCGATTCATGGAAAATAATAAACGCGTTAGATTGTAAAAATTAACTCATCAACTCGTACGAGTCAACGAGTTGATATAGACCACATATTATATATATATATATATTTTAATTTTAAAATTAATAATGATATTATTTTTAATTTATATTTAATATTTTTTCAACACATCGACGGATTAAGTTGAACTTCTAACCCACCGGATCAACCCGTTGATGGGTCAAAAATGTTTACCAACATGTACAGGTTGACGGGTTCAACACGAAATCTATTGAGTCGGATCCGTGCCCACCCGATAATAAAACTCTATTCATTTTTATCATGTACACTATTTAATTACTACATTTACATTACAAAAACAAATACAATTAATGAAATTGCTATTGGAGACTTCACAAAGTCAATGTTTAAGAGGCGTGTGACGCGTTAATAAACCCAATCTGTCGTCATTTGATTTCCGATGTGGGATGAGATTAATTGGATAATTGCATTTACTTGTATTCTTTTTATTCATTACAAAAAAATTCGGTTGACCAATCATAGTTATGTAAGAATGTTGAGAAGTTTAAGCAAGTTCATAAACTACAAATACGACTTTCTCTATCGTTCCTTGTGTGATTCAGTTAATCCAAATTTCGTTTTACATATATATATAGCTCATTTTAGGAGTTATATATATATGATTTGTTCAAATCTTTTAAATATGTAGTTTCATTTACATAATCTCGTTCGTTCACGCTCTCCCAACGTAATTTCGATCATACTCTATAATTCCAATAATGTACACACTTTTTATGTAATGTTGAAAATCTAAATGTTTTAAAAATCAATGCTAGTCTATATATAAGATGAGCAAAGTACTCTAATATGTAAAACTATTTTATACAATTATAAATTAATAAACGAATAATTAATTTTGTATGCATATATTATGTGGGTTATGGACATATATATGTAAAACTATTACCAATCTCATTTAAAATGTTTAATAATTTTACAACCATCAAAATCTATTACTCATTTAAATACAAAATCTCTAAATATGAAGAATTAAAATAGAGGGAATAATAAAAATTGCATCCCTTCATATTTCTCCTAAAGTTGCCGCTATTTGTTGTCTTTCACCGTGTTTTCATACCGGACGGTATCGGTATTTCCACCGGTACCGTTCGGTATCGGGTTTTCGGGTCGGAGCCTGAATTTTTCGGGTTGACTCGAAAAAAATAAAATAATTATTTTTTTAAAAAAATTATATCGGTATACCGGTCATACTGGTCCGGACCGAAACGGTACGCCGGATCGGTATAAAAACATTGGTCTTTCACGGTTACCGTTAACGTTACGTTTCTAAAGCTTCCATCGTTTGGCTTCACACTTGTCAAGTTGTAAATTGATTATGAGTTGTACTTTAGAATTAAATATAACATTATAGATATAGCTAAAAATTGAAAAATCAGATCTCTTTTGATAGATTATCTCACCCGTACAAAATTCGATATAATTATTTCATTGGATCGGTATACCGGATACGTTTCGAGTATACCGGATATGTATAGGATCCATATCGAAATATTAAAATAAATTAAATTATAAAATATTCATTTTTTGTTTTTAATATAAAATCCGATCGAACCCGGAAAAACCCGACCCGAAAAACCCGTATCAACCGATACGCTCGAAATTTCAGGTATACCGAAAATTTAAAACAATGCAGACTACAGAACTTCGTTCTAGCACGGATTAAAATTGCCCACTATAAATCTCTCTATTCATTTTTCTCATGTACACTATTTAATTACTACATTTACATTACAAAAATAAATATAATTAATGAAATTTCTATTGGAGGCTTCACAAAGTCAAAGTTTAAGAGGCGTGTTACGCGTTAATAAACCCAATCTGTCGTCATTTGATTTCCGATGTGGGATGAGATTAATTGGATAATTGCATTTACTTGTATTCTTTATTATTCATTCTCATTGACAAAAAAATTTTGGTTGACCTAATCATAGTTATGTAAATTGAGAAGAAGTTTAAGCAACTTCATAAACTAAAAATATGACTTTCTGTGGTGTTCCTTGTGTGAATCATTTAATCCAAATTTCGTTTTACGTAAAATGTTTTGTTGTTTCAGTAAACAGAGGAACAAATCTCAGAAGAATATTAAGGCAAAAGATGGAAACATAGAGGTTTTAACAAGCCCAAGTGTGTCTGAACCTCAGGACAAGAAGAACAAGAAGAGACCTGAGTATGCTGGTCAAGGAAGTGGTGGCTGTGGCGGCATTAGCGGTGGCCGTGGGGGTGGTGGCGGTGGGGGCGGCGGTGGTGGTGGAGGACATGAGGGTCATCACGGTGGTGGCGGCTCCGGTGGAGGAGGTGGTGGTTGTGGCGGTGAGGGTGCTGGCGGCGGTTGTGGCGGTGGCGGTGGGAGTTATTGAAAGTGGGCATATTTGTGATACATTGTGAAGGTGATATATTATATTTTTAAATAATACTTTTTTTGTATTTTCATTTAATATGGAAATTAATAATATATGATAATTTAATTGATATTTTAGTGTGAATTTGAGAAAGCAATAATATTTTTTCATATACATATATATATGGTTTAGTTTTGGAAGATTAATCCAAGACTACACACTACACTCTTTTTAGGTAATTTGTAAATCTCAATATTTTAAAAATCAATGTTAATCTATATAGGATGAAAGTATATCTGATTTGATTTGAATTGTTCTTAAGTTAAACGTCATTACAATATGTCATAAGCATTTATCATTTGGATCAAATATATTTTATAGTATTGTTTTCATATTTATTATATTTAATATTAATTCATGTTGATTTGTGTAAAGATTTGATCCGGAAACAACATGACATGCGGTGTTATTGCCGGGAAAAATTGACAAAAATAAATTATAAACTCGTTTAATGAGTAAGGATCTAATGAAAAATCTCATAAAAAGTTAAATGAAAACAAATAAGAAAAACATGGATGAAAAACAAATAAAAAGTTACACAAAACTTCGACGTGTGTTACGCGTTAATAAACCCAATCCTTTTTCTCTTAATTTCCGATGTGGGATGAGATTAGTATTTACTCTTATTCTTTATTATTAATTGTCATTTAAGAATTTTAAAGAAAACGAGTAAAATCTTTGACCAAATCATAGAGTTATTTAACACTAACGTGATTTATAAGAACTTTAAACAAGTTCACAAAAACTACTTCCTCAATTTCCACTACTTCATGAATCAATTAATCCAAACTGGTTTTAGGGGTAGGTATGGGTCAACCAACCCGTTGGGTCGGCCCAACCTGTATAAACGGGTCAATCCTTGGGCGAGTCCTCTAAATATTATTATACGGGTTGGACCGTGATTTTTAATCCATCAATCCGTACGGGTTGACGGGTTGAAATGGGTCAATTTTGATTTTTTTAAAAAAAATTTTAATGTTAAAATTGAAGGTTTTTTAATATTAGTGGTTTAACGGGTTGGGCTGCACTTTCAACCCGTCAGGTCAACCCATTGACGGGTCAAGAGAAATTCTCAACCCGTTGGGCCGGACCCGTGCCCACCCTTACTGGTTTTATGTAAAATGTTTTGATGTTTAAAAAAGCCGAGGACCCACTCAAAGAACAATAATAAGGCAAAGGATGGAAACATGGAGGTATTAACAAGCTCGGGTGTGCCTAAAATTATACACGATAAAGACAATGCGAGACTTGGGTATGATAGATAAGGATTTTTCGGTGGATCTGACGGTGGAAGATTTTCCGGTGGAAACCAAAGCGGTGTTGTCGGAGATGGAGGGAGGGCATGGATGTCATGGTCATCACGGTGGTGGTGGTTGTGGTGCAGGTGGTGGCTCCGGTGGAGGAGGTGGTGGTTGTAGCTGTGGAGGTGGAGGCTGAGGCTGAGGTTGTAATTGATCTTACATGGTAATATATTATGTTTTAAAATCAATAATGTTTTGTATTGTTAAATTAGGGAGATAACATAATTAATACTATATAAATTTATGTATGAAATAAAAGTACTTTTTTATTATAGTATACTATACTTGCTCATTTTTGTTCATCATGTTTCTTTGTGTTATAACATCGAACACCTTATATTTTGATAAATACGAAAAGAACGGTGTTATTTTGAGAGAAATAATACATGAGAGTTAGTGGATAAACTCTCTAAAAAACTATCATTATAATTAAATCATATATCGAATTAAAAGATATTGAACTAGAGTTTAATAAACAAGGCTTTGGAGTAAAAGAGATATTTTTCCTATTTATCTGAGTTTTTTATTATAATGAAGTTCAAATAATACAATAAGTTGCCCAAGAATGAAAATAAATTAGCTATTGAATGTGGGAGCAATTGAATACAACTGACGTTAAAAGACATGATGAAATCTCGCAAGTCGCAACCAAGATTAATTCTCACAATAAATTTGTTTCTCCACGCGACAAATTGTGCAAATTCATAGCGAGTCTTGTGCAATTCATCAAGATTTTTTTCACCCTTATAGATCGGTGCAACTGTGGAAGCACAATTCTCCATGTTGAATCGCTTTAGTATTTTATCAATATAGCCCTTCTGACGCAATCCCAGCATACTACGAGATCTATCTCGGTGAATCTCAATGCCTAGAACGTAAGAGTCAACACCGAAATCTTTCATGTCAAATCTCAGGGATAGAAGTGATTTGGTCTGATGCAAAATGCCAAAGTCATTGCAGGCTAATAAAATATCATCAACATACAGAAGGAGAATGACGAATTTGCTTCCGCAGACTTTCATGAAGACACATTGATCTACAAGATTTTCGGTGAAACCAGACTCTGTAATAACTTCCACAAACTTTAGATACCATTGTCGAGATGCTTGCTTCAGACCGTAAATTGATTTCTTCAAGAGACAAACCATATTCTCCTCACCCTCAGCCACAAAGCCTTCTGGCTGAGTCATAAAGACGGTCTCAGGCAAATCACCATTCATAAATGCAGTTTTAACGTCCATATGGTGAAGCTCTAAATTGTAATGAGCAACCAAAGGCATGATTATTCGTAAGGAATCTTTTGTTGACACATGAGAGAAAGTTTCGGTATAATCAATACATTCTTTCTGAGTGAATCCCTTAGCAACCAACCGGGCCTTGTACCGTTCGATATTGCCATTAGAATCCATTTTGGTTCGAAAAACCCATTTACATCCAACTGGTCTACATCACTCCGGCAAATCAACAAGGTCCTAGACTCCGTTTTTCATCATGGAGTCAAGCTCATCTTTCATGGCAGCAAGCCATTGAGCTGATTTTGTACTAATAACGGCTGCTAAATACGTCAGGGGATCACTGTCATCATAAGATTCGACATCATGGATATAAACATAATCACCAGATAATGTTGATTTCCTCACTCTCTTAGAGCGGCGCAATTAAGAAGACTTAGAATCCGCTAGTGAGTCATTAGTGCGGTTTACGCTAGCTGGTTCGGATATCTCGGTGCCTCCCACTGATTGAGAAATCATAGGCACAGTAGGCAATAAGGGAACATTATCATCATTAGGTTCCGTCTCGAGATCAATAGTCCGAGATGTACCAGAACCGCAAGTATCAACATTTTCTAAGAAAATCGCATTTCTTGTCTCTACAATTCGAAGAGTATATGAAGGACAATAGAAGCAATATCCCTTAGAACGTTCAGGATATCCAACGAAATAGCAATTAATCGTTCTTGAATCAAGTTTCTTTAACTCAGGGTTGAATATTTTGGCTTCCGCAGGACAGCCCCAAATGCGCATGTACCCCAAAGACGGTCTTCGTCCTGCCAAAATTTCATAAGGTGTCTTGGAGACAGCTTTGGATGGGACCCGATTAAGTATATGCGCTGCTGTCTTTAAAGCCTCAACCCAGAGATAATATGGTAAGGGAGTTCGGCATATCATACTTCGTACCATATCCAGAAGGGTACGATTCCGATGCTCAACAACACCATTCTGTTGAGCTAAGCCAGACATGGAAACCTGGTGAATAATGCCACACTCCTGCAGAAATAAGGCAAAAGCACCCGGATGATAGCCAGAATCGGAGAATCGACCGTAACATTCCCTACCTCTATCTGATATGATGACCTTGATTTTACAACCAAGTTGGTTCTCGACTTCAGCTTTGTAAACTTTAAAAGCCTCGAGAGCCGCAGATCGCTCCTTAAGCAGATAGACATACCCATAGCATGAATGATTATCAATAAATGTAAGATAATATCTATGTCCGAAAATACCGGGAGTAAGAGGACCACCGATGTCAGTATGAATCAGTTCTAAGAGCCATTGACTCCGAATTGCAGTTTTCTTATGACCAGGAGCAAATTTCCCCTTTATACAATCAATACATGTGACAAAATCAGAGAAATACAAAGGGTGAATAATTTCTTCCCGAATGAGACGGTTCATTCTGTCTCTAGATATGTGGCTCAAACGTTCATGCCAAAATCTTGAAGAATTCTCAACCGGCGATTTCATAACATTAGTATGTAATAACAGTGCTTCTTGCTTAGATTCCGCGATATTAGGTGAAGAGGATCGTAAATGTAATTTATAGAGACAATTCTCTAAAACACCAATGCCAACATTAATAGAACGTAGGGAAATAGTGACTTGTTAATTTCCAAAACAAAACGAAAAACCTTCAGCGTCAAGACGAGAAATGGATACAAGATTTCTAGTGATACTGGGAACATAAGCAGTATCATGTAAATGCAAAATGAAGCCACTCGCTAGAACTAAGTAGAGAGTTCCAAGAGCTTCAACCGCATCCCTACTTCCATTTCCTACTAACACGCTACGTTGGCCTTTACTTAACTTTCTCACGTCGTGGAATCCCTGCAAAGAATTAGCAATATGTATAGAAACACCAATATCAAGCCACCATGTATCAGAGGAAACATCCATTTGTTGATCCCGATAAAAGACATAGTCCGATATATTACCTTTCTCCTTCAAACCATTCATGAAACTTTGGGCAGTCTTTCTGAAAATGTCTCGTTTGTCGACAAAATCGACACTTAAGGGGATGATGAGCTTTGGTGCCTGAGAAGTTGCCACATGAGAAGCTTTATCAAATTTAGGTTGCTTTTTAGACTACTTCTTGCAAAAACCCTAAGAGATAACATTTGCACACTCCACGGAGTAGAAAAGGCGTTCCTCCTCTTGTTCACACATATTCATTAGTTCGTTCAAATTCCACTTATCCTTCTGTGAATTATAGTTTATCTTAAAAGGATCAAACTTAGAATGAAGTGAACGAAGTATGACATGAACAATAAACCCTTCGGAGATCGCCATCTCCATGGTCTTCAACTGTGCAGCCATGTCACTCATTTTCATAATGTGACGTCGAATGCCTTCATTACCATTATACTTCAGGGTAAACAGCTTCGTCACAAGAGTTGTCGCAAGAACCTTTGAAGATGACTGGAATTGCTCCTCAACAGAAGCGAGGAATAGCTTCGTATTATCCTTTTCAGGCAAGCTTCCTCGAATATCGGGAGTTATAGAATTCTTTATCATCATAAGGGACAACCGATTAGAACGCTCCCATCGATCATAAGAGGCAAAACATTCTGATGAATCACCAACGGAAGGCCTCGGTGGTTGATCAACGCGTAAGGCATAGTCTAGATCCATAACACCCAGAACGAGGAGCAATTGTTCTTTCCATCTTCCAAAATTATTGCCCTTCAGTGGTTCAATCGAAGAGAGCTGGTTTAAAACAGCGGCTAACAAAGAAGAGTGTCAAACATGCAAAATAGCACAAAAAACAGTCATTAGTACTCTTGATCATATAATGAAGTGCACACGTTAGTCGGAAGAAAACATAAGCTTCCGTATGAGAATAGAGCAAATCATAAGGTTTTAACAAAAGCTATTCTCATGTAACAACATAAGCGAAATGAATCACCGTTGGGTAGAATCATTTCCTACTACTCTATAAACCGAGAAATTAATGAATTTTCTTTGGGCAAAACATCAACTCTCAATTTAAGGAATATACATAAGTGTTGGTTCGAATTCCTATTCTTAATTCAAACAATCTTCCGTTGGGCCGATTGTTAAATCAACAAATAAGATCAACATAAATGTTATTAGTATCAAAACAGAAGTGATACTGTATATCACAATCAGCAATCAACCTGGATGGCAAATAGGACACCCAGAATGCCCAAAGGTTACAGGTTCGAGTTTTGCCAGAATTTTTTGAAATACAAAATCTGGGCTTCAGAATGGACTCAACCCAAATGTAACTGGGCTTTCCGAATGGACCGTACCATATATCTGGACCATTAGACATTACATACAGAAGTGGACTTCCATAATGGATCATTGGTTATGATCCACACATCAAGACTTGAACTTCCAAATGGGCTGATCTTTCATAATGGGCTAATATAGAAGAGCCCAAGATCCAATAGACCTAATCCAAAGTGATGTGTTTGAGGTCCAATAATAATGTCCTGACATGTGTCCATATGTATAGATGCGTGCCATCATCCTAAGAGGTGGTGCCCACTCATTAAATGTCACTGAAATCAAGGACACATGGCGACATTTGATATTTGTCATGTGTCAGAATAATAAATGCGTGACATTTGATATTCACGAGGATGAATTAATGTAGTGAGAGAAAATCTACGAAAAATTTAACAATTCGTAGAAATTCAGCACCAAATTCCGTGAATACTAAAAAAGATGATGAAATCCGCGATGAATTTCTTAGATTTTGTGCATACCGAAAGAGAACATCACGACAAAAATGGAAATCTAACTATCTAAAATAGAAATGTCAGTTTAAAAAGGAAAGCTGCAATGAATTTCGCAAATCATGCAGATTTCAAATTTCCATATACAGAAAGTCGCAAAAATTCTAAATAATACACAAAACAGTTTCTGAAGATCGCGAAAATCATCCGAATACCGCAGAATTCGACAAAAGCTACGTATTCCGACAACCAGAGGCTCCGATACCACAATATTGGATTCGAAGGTTGGAAATACGAAGTCCAACTCCCATAACATTAGGAATACATAACTTTACCTAACGTCGAAGCGGCCATCAGGACGGCGGTCTTCACCTCTTTCGCTCAGTCAAGGGTGATGGTAACCCGTGCACTTCTGAGATTAGGAAAGAAGAGAATCGTAAGGCCATCAGCACAGCGGAACGGAAGTACAAGTTTTCACATTCTGAATTCCCTGAAAAAGGATTTCATATATATAGAAAGTCTTAGGGGCATAATGGTAATTTCTATTGTTATAACATAATGTTGAATTAGGGCATCTCTTCTATTAAGCTAATCTCATCGAAATAACCAAGTAAGAGGTGGGACCGACCCGTGAACTTTTGAGTCTCCTTTCCGTCCATCAAGGTCCGGAAACTCGGGCTTTTGAGTTATAATGAATGTAGGCCCAGAACGCATTCAAGATGGCCAGACTACGGGATGGATCTCGTGAGATCCAACAGTTCTTCCTCGAGACGAATTGTGCAAATTCATAACAAGTCTTGTGCAATTCGTTAGGATTTTCTCTTTCGGTGTAAATTCGTCGCAACTTTTTTAGTCTAAATTCCTTAGATTTTTTAGTCTAAGTCACATTCGTCATAATTTTGGTATAGAATTCAAATTCCTCACGACACATGTATATTTTGTCGCCAATGCGATACTTAATGTATTTTCTCGGGACTTATACTCAAACTTTGAACCCTTTACTTTCCAAAATTTATAAAAAATACATTACTTCACCCCAAACAGCCTCAGTAATGCCTCGAATATCACGGATTGTATCCCAATCGTTTTAGTCCTGCAAAACTTCGAAAATACATTTGATACCACTTAAACCCGTAACATCTACAAAATATCTAATGAAATATGCATCGAAGATATTCAAATTACAAAAATATCCTCGAACAATATCAATATTACATTTCCTACTTGGACGCCTTCCAAGTATACCCTCCGATATTTATACTAGTTGCCGTTGTTGACATTCGCCATACCGTTAACGTTCCGTTTCTAAAGAATGGCATCTTTTGGCTTCACACGTGTCAAGTTGTATTTGATTAGTATTTTTAGTTTAAAATTAAATTAACTAAAATAAATAAAATATTTACAAGACTATAAGTTATAACTTAGTCTTATCTTATTTACCGCTATCGAATGAACCCACGAAAATTTAGACGAATGAAGTCGAGGGACCATACGTCGTACTGCTCCCAATAATGTCAATCATGAATGCCATTAATCTCGATGTTGTTTCACTTGATCTACGGAGATCTTTATCGGGTATATCTATTATCTCGGGCAACAACTCATCGTAGTTCAAATACTTTATGATCGTAATTCAAATAAAATTGAAGATTGTTTTATAACCAAGATAAAAAAAAATGTGATCAATGTTTAAATTTGAATAAAATTCAAGTATTTATATAACACGAATAAGATAACATTATTTTTTGTATTAATTTTTGTATCAATTCGTATAAAACTATTGTTTATCCACATTTAATCATTCAATTTTAGAAATATAAATTAAGAAATATAACATAACATAACATAATTATAACTTATTTAAATTTCAATATTTTGGTAACAATACCAAAATACTAAAATACTTTGATATTTCAATATATGTACCGAATTTTATCGATATTGATTATGAAAAATATTCGATATTTGGTACAAAATGCTCACCTCATTTATAATTCAGTTTCCTCTTGTATACTATTTAATTATTACATTATAGATTAAAAAGAAAATATAATTAACGAATTTTCTAACGATAATTTAGGCCTTTAGCAAGTCAAAGCTTCTAACATATTAAGAATTATAATTATGACGCGTGTTACGCGTTAATAAACCCAATCTATTTTCACTTCATTTCCGATGTGGGATGAGATTAATTGGATAATCGCATTTACTTGTATTCTTTATTATTCATTCTATTGACAAAAAATTGTTGACCTAATCATAGTTATGTAACATTAACGCGATTGGGAAGAAGTTTAAGCAAGTTCAGAAATTACAAATACGACTTTCTCTGTTGTTCCTTGTGTGAATCGTTTAATCCAAACTTTGTTTTACGTAAAATATTTTGTTGTTTCAATAAACATAGAGGCCAATCTGAGAAGAATATTAAGGCAAAGGATGGAAACATAGAGATTTTAACAACCACAATTGTGCAGGTCATGAAAAACAAGAAGAGACGTGGGTATACAGGTGGAACAGGTGGTGGTGGCTGTGGTGGTGGTGGGGGCGGCGGTTGTGGTGCTAGCGGCTGAAGTGGGGTTCTTGAGGTTTGTAATATTGTGATACATATTATATTTTTAAAATCAATATATATATATGTATATAATTTTACTAGGTTGCACGATTCGCTCGGATTCGTGTAACCTAACACACCCGGTGCAGGGTACGTAGGGTGCATAAAAATTAAATAAAATAAAAAAATATATTTTTTAATTAATTTGTATGAAATTTTATACAATCCATTATAATAATAATAGAAATGATTCGAAATATTATTGGATTATTGGGTAAATTGTAATAAATAATATATTTATATTATTTTAATCAACGAATCTTTAACGCACCCAAATCGGATTCGTAAAAAATTAACGAATCTCGCACCTCGCACCCTTGTTGGTGCAATATAGTAATTTTATGTAAGAACATATAAGAAGTAAATGTATTTTTGTATTATAGCATATTTACATCATATTCTTGATCACCTTTTTGTGTCATTTCATTGAAAATATTGTTGAAGAATTTTGCGGAAAAGAAAAAATCTAAGAAAGAGAATATCTCATTTTTATGTTTTGATTTCTTGAATCAATGAATCAAATTATTGGAAAAAAGAAAATCTCCTTTCGGTTTTTTTTATTGATTTAAATGATTAAAATAACAAACACATATAAGTCTTATATATAGAATAAACAATAACTAACTAACCTAAATATCTACTGAATATATATAGTAGATATCCACAAATAAATAATAACAAACATATGTTGAAATTTTAAATTTGGAGGATGAGATTAATGATATTAGCTATGTTTGGAACCTTGGTGTACGGTAGTAATTGTATCATTGTTTTATTTATTATAAATAAAATATTAATATAAATTATGTTTACTTGAAAATAAAAATACATTTATTTCATGATTTTAGGTTTTCCTAAATAGTTTATTAAGTATACTTTGTAAAATAGTATCATAGGGTACTCAAGTATCAAAATAAATAATTTATCAAAGTTGTGAGCAAGCCTAAATATTGAAATACGGGATGAAATTTCCAAAGCCGGGGGCAAGATAAAATTCATCACGACGAATTTTACAATTTGTAGCAAGTCATGTGCAATTCGTCGAAATTTTATGTCTCAGTGCAAATTTGTCGCGAATTGTGTACAATTTGTCGTGATTTTGTATTTCAATGTAAATTCATCGTGATTTTTTAGTCGAAGGCAGGGTACAGAGTTCAAATTCCTCACTAATATTGTATAATTCATCATATAAATTATATGATGAATATTAATATAATTTCCCAATTGTTTCATAAATATTATATGCTCATGCAACTTTGACGAATTCAAGTCGCCATCGCTGACATTTCTCCTAAATTGC